>MJUT01048807.1:128962-155586 GCA_002080005.1 Gigantidas platifrons
GAGCTCTGTAACCATTACACTACTGATGAACCCACGATCTACCACACTCGAGGAGAACTCTGTAACCATTACATTACTGATGAACCCACGATCTACCACACTCGAGGGGAGCTCTGTAACCATTACACTACTGATGAACCCACGATCTACCACACTCGAGGAGAGCTCTGTAACCATTACACTACTGATGAACCCACGATCTACCACACTCGAGGTGAGCTATGTAACCATTACACTACTGATGAACCCACGATCTACCATACTCGAGGCGAGTTCTGTAACCATTACACTACTAATGTAGTTCATACAATTATATGGATCACTAATCATTTTGACTTAGATGTACATAAATACAGGATTATTTGTTACATGTCATTACTGATACAATGTAATACACATGTTCAAACAGAACGTAATAACAAACTATTGAGTAATATTATACTTAACGTTTATATTTTCCCTATTTATGTTTGTTAACCAGTCGGTCCATATAACAGTATATAGATCGGGCCCGGTCCATATAATGTCTTCGTTTAGATTCACTATTATGATGTCAAATTTATTTGCGGTTTCTTCGAGTCTTTATTTCGGGAGAAAATTGTGCTTGTTTTTGGAGGCGAAGTATAATATAACAAAGAGTTCATGGCACTCCGAGACAAATGACAGTTTATGGATCGGTCTGTCATCCACAAAATACTATATGGATCTCAGCTTCGCTTCGGTCCATATAATATTTTGTGGGTGACATCTCGGTCCATAAACTGCCATATGACCTTTAGTACCATGAACTATTTGTTAATTCACTCATAATACCTGAGTGTTAGAGTAAACTAAAAATAAGTACAATGTTGTCTATGTATCACATGATATGAAATTCCGATCCGCTGTTGTTGATTCACTATGAAAATAGTCATGGTAGAAAAAAAAGCATTAAGAAACATCCATCTACTGTACTATATAATTTCCTGAAACACAAATACATAAAGTTACCTTAATTTGAATGAAGTGAAAATCCAATAACTGTTTGTGAAATCCAACGATGACTTGTTGATATCGGGAACATGTGTGAAGGTTGAATTATAGAACTTCCGGTTACCATAAATAGCACAGGTATTTTCCACGGTCAACTCGATCGATCGGTAGAGTGCACACATTATACATCCTCGCCTACCGTTAATGATGATTTTGTCCTCAAAATGTAGTTGAATTCTATTTTACGTTGGGCGCCAATGAAACCGGGCTGCTCAGTTGGGTAGATAAATAAAGAGCTGATCCAAGTAATATATAATTTATTTCGTCAACTAAAAGGTTTTAATCCTGTCTGTGGGACCAGGTTTCACCAAAATATATTCATAGTGGTATAGTAAGTTACATAGGTATGGGTGTTCTCATTCTTCAATTACAATCAGTTGGAATATAATAAATCTAGTGACATCAATAATGATATTCAAGTTCCTAAGAATCAGTATAGGAAAATGTTGTGGAGCGTCTTGGACCTTCCAAAGCTAATACCCGTTTAAATCTAACTCAAAAGCAAAGATTCAATCAGAAGGACTGAATCCAGAATTTCGGAAACTTTGAACCAATAGAAAGCATGATAAGAATATCCAAGGAAAGAAATGATTCCAAGGCATGTGACATACCAAGCATGTTAATCCAGGTGTGTCGTTATCTAATCAATATACTAGAGTAGTTTTAATGAGATCGATAATTATAGCTCATTTAATAATTTATTAATATAACATATAAAAGTAATTACATTGTATATACAAGTTGAAATACTTTATTTAAGACATACGCGAAGTTATTAATTACTGAATACATAATTATGAAATAAAACTATTACTGGTACTATGGTAAAATACACCCTGTCACATGTATATAACTAGTGGAGCAGCACCTTTAGTTTTCTGTGTAGTGTTTTGTGGACCATTGCTTGTCTTTTTGTCTTTCCTTTTTTGTAGTCCTTTCTCCGATTTTACGGCTTCTGATTACTCAACTATTGTATCTTCAAATTTTTCGTATACCGTGGTACTTGATTATCCCTTTAGACATTAACGTCCGTCCCTTGCAACGATTTGACCATCAATAATGGTAGTATTTAATACATGCTAAAGAAAACCGATTAAAGAGCAAGCAAGAATGAATAAATAATACAGAAACACGTGCAAAATTAGGCACAAGACACAGAACAAAGTCAAACCAAAAGTAAAGCACAAAAACTGAGATATTTGTATGTATATTTAGGAGATAACTGTATTGTATTTGAAATGTATTGTCACCATATGTGGAGATGCGTATTGCCACATTATTGACAAGATGATGTATAGTGTACATCCTCATCAAGGATTTATATAGTATATATGTCCACTTCTATAGTATAAACACAAGTTATTTTATATTCTAACTTTTTAATGCGGTTTTACTATTAAGTTTAATGTAACAAAAATGTAATTTTAAAATGCATTAATTATGCTATTACCCTGCATATTGACCTTTTCATTCTTAACAAAACATGGGCGTGGCCATTATCGACTTCCGAGTGTGTCCGTCATCAGTAAAGTGTAAAATGCTTATGTTCTCATGGTTTATCAATACGCTAATGTATGGTTTCTCTAGTACAGGTGTCACAATATACTCTTATTTCGGCTTGAAATTCAATGATAACACCTGCTGTGAAGTGATGGTAATGACAACAAATACAGTACCTTATATGTATTATTATTTTTTTTAATTACCGTTATTTTCCCCATACGAAATCAGTATAAATCTTAATTTTTAAAAACTGCATGAACTTTTTTTCTTTTTTTTTTTGCTTTTCCAGCATAAGAAAAAAAAGGGTAATCAAATTAATATTTTGTATGAAATTATAAAGTAAATATATAAATTATAATATACGCTTTTTGAAATTATAACTATACGATTTAAAGTGAAGACTTGTAAACATATATGCAAAATGCAACTGTTTTGCGTTTTCGATTTTCAAGCCGTCTTCAAGTTGTGTCCTTTGCAAGGTTGATCACTGGTTATCAAAACAAATATGTATGTGGTGGGAATATTTTCTA
The DNA here is from genome assembly GCA_002080005.1 of Gigantidas platifrons. Lineage (NCBI taxonomy): Eukaryota > Metazoa > Mollusca > Bivalvia > Mytilida > Modiolidae > Gigantidas > Gigantidas platifrons. The sequence goes on from MJUT01048807.1 coordinate 132,028, forward strand.
GTTGATCGGAATTAGGTTGTCTTGTAATATAGAGAATCTACCAAATATACAGACAGACCCCCTACTGTGAAGCAATCTATTTTGAGATGTCATTCAATGACAATAACAACCTGATCATATTGTAGCATAATAAGAATAAGATAAGAAATTGAGATTTATAGAAAATATTTATACACATTTATAAGAAAAAAGTATAAATTTATTTTTTAAGTACAAATAAATAGGAAGATGGTTTGAAAATCGAAAACGCAAAATAGTTGCCATTTTACATCTATGTTTATACGTCTTAAAGTGAAGTAATAATGATAAAAAAGTGTGTCTAACTTATAATAAAGAACTTAACTTTGAATGTGAAATCTTAATGTTCATTTTTCAATTCTGTTTTATTATTATTTTGTTTTTGTTTTGGGTTAATTCAAACTTGTTCTCGGTCAATTTCTTTATAGGGATCTCTAGTGAAGATGAAAATGAATTTAAGTTTTATCAAATTATAACATCTGAATATCTGAATTTCTTTATCTGAAAAAAAAATTCATGAGGAACCTAATATAACTATTTGCTCCCAGGTTTCAGATACGTGCACCGGACGGGAATTTTTCAACCCATTTGTTTTTTTTTTTAATTTCTTTGCTAAGATTTCATATATTTATATTGATTTATTCTTTAATTTTATATGTTTTTGAAGAATAATTAAAATTTAATATTGGCGTGTTTAGAAAGTGGTAGCGCTTTCTATACTTGTAGTCTGCTGAAGGTCGAACATGTCAACAGCGATGCGATGCTTCCCGGGTTTGGCACTTAGGGGAATAGACAATCGTGTCATTTTGCAACAAAGGTGCTAAATTCATATTGACAATAATGAATGTCACAAATACTTGTTTTTCCACCGTGACAATCTCTTATAATTATTTCGACAGTTTACTATTCCACAGTTTTTACCGGAACCATGGGAATAAGCCATAAAATATAAACTGAAGTGTGTTTTCCTAATCAAATTATAAATACTGATTAATACAAATACAAATACTTTATTAGCACAAACTCATCAACAATAACTGGTTAAGGCTCAGAATATATGATAATCGTAACTAGTGTAAATTACCGATTGTTACACATTCTTAATGGCGGACGATAGTAACGCCACCTAGCGTCCACGAAGGATAACTAGGTAATCACGGATTTCTGAAAACGTCTATAGGGTGGATTTCCTGAAGAAGAAGAAAAAAAAGAAGATGTAAGCGGTAATCAGCTAAAATTCTAAACATATATCATGCTATTGATACCGTAAACATTACTGCATTGAATTCACAATGATACATGTATCTCCATTCCAATGTAATCATGTTTATAGATGTGTATTGTCATATTATTAACAAGATGACGAAAGTGGTAATTAAACAACTACATTATAATATATATTACTATAGTGTTAAATAAATGCCTATTGCCAATAAGATTAGGACACAACCGTCGGACGTCATATTATCGAAAAAGGGACATAATTTAGAAATTTAAGAATATAATTAACCTTAGCACGATTCATAACGTTATTGATTGGTTTTCTGTGTTGTGTTTTTGTGTGTTTCTGTTATGTTTTTGTTTTGTTGTTTTTAAATATATGTTTTTGGGTTTTTTGTTTGTGTTTTTTTGTTCAGTTGTTTTTTGTGATAAGGCAGGCGTATTATAATTAATTAGGAAAAACAAATTATATGATATCTATAATTAAAGTTATTCAGAATAAAACAGATTAAAGATGAATTTGTCAGTGAATTTGTTATAGAAATAATAACCAAATATGCTTTGTTAAACAACAGAATGGGGTATTAACCAACTGAAATGTGTTTTTCTTTAGTCGTTGGTGAGGTCTCTTAGTTTCCATAGTTTTACATATACAGTCGACCCGGTATATAAAGGGCACTCATGTAAATCTGAAAACGTGCCCTTCTATATGCAAATGCCTTTTTTATACAGGTTAAAATCATATACCATATTCATTAATGCGAAGATTAAACTGCCTTTTTTATACGGTTATTTGCTTTATAGCGGTGACCTATAAGGCAGGCTATACTGTACATATCTTTACTAAGCAGATTATGAACATATTTATAAGGCATATGGGTAGACGTTGTCTTTGAGTGCAATGGTTTGAGGTTAAAGATGATGGTTCGTTATCTTGATATTTGTGTTGACGATCACTGTGTTAACTTTCTATTCATACCTACATCTATAATTATCAAGCTATCCTGCTTAGGTCCTGTATGCTTAGATTTACTTGCTAAAAAAGAATTTTAAATTGGTTGGCTTTCCAATCTGTTGATTATGAGTTTAGTTTAGTTTAAACATATTTTATTTGCCTATTAAACAGACAAAATGGATTAGACACAAGTAAAACATACTTATGAAGTCTTCTCCAAATTACAATGTCTTACAGTAAAGAAGTACATAAAAGGCATGCATTATTATATGTAGCACTAATAACGAATCAATGATGATATTCACATTAACAAAAACAATGAGGAAAAAAAAAATTAAGATGGATTCATGATGTGCATGTTCAACCAATCAAATTCCAGTTATACGATAAGGAATCTCTTTGAACATTTAATATAATCAAAAACATATTTAAATATAATACAATTTTGTTCATAAGTTAAATTATCATTGCCACATGTCAGAAATTCAATGTCTAGAGTGTAGCAAGTTGTAATTCTATTGATATTACCTATCAATGTAGTTCTGGCTTGTATGTATATAGGACATTCTAAAAGGAAATGTGTTAAACCTTCAAGGGCAGCTCCACATCGACAAGATGGGTCATATACGATTCCAACACGAGATACATAAAAATTCAAAAAAGAAGCTGGATTTCTTAGCTGAGTTAAAATATTGATTTTCAGTTTGATCGAGTTTCTTTAATTCTGATTTGAATTTTGATAAGGTATCAACGTTTCGAATATTGTTATTTAAACTATTCCACATTTATGATTTATGATTATGAGCGCATCGACAAAAGATTATTCCAGAAACGCATCGTGCATGCTACTACGTTTTATTAGAGATAATATTGACATATTTTCTTTTCTGAAATGACGATATATTCCTCATTACGAAGTGTGTTTTTGTTAATGCGTTGCTAATCGCATTTTTGGTTTCGATTTCCTTTAGTGGTTACAGTCTATTTGGAGACGGACATATGTCTTGTTTGTTTTGTACAGTTGTAGATAGCATTATCATTTTCAGAAATCAAAGCAACATCATAAAATATAAAACACTGGCAATCGTAGATCTTCACAGCCTCTACAAACCCTTTATTCATTAGCATGGCCCGGTTAAATTTTGACCCGCAATTCTGAAGAACAATGCAAAACAAATATTAGTGAAAGCAGTATACACATTGACATTCAATCTGGACAGACAAAACAAGAAGAGTTTGAGGATGCCAAAGGGGTAATCGGACGCCTGTTTCGTATATGGTACTACTTGCGAGAGGTTTCCGTAACGATTATCCAAGTCATTGTGGTGACAGCAAAACTTTCGAAGTAATGACTTCACCTAAACCACATAAAACCTTTAGTTAAGTGATCATTACATCACAAACTATACTGGCAACGTGAGTGAGTAAGTGAGTGATTGGTGTTTAACGCCAACTCAGAACATTATAGCTAAAATAGAAAAATATAATTTTCAATGAGATGATGATCAGATCCGATTAGTTGGATTTGCATAGTGCTAGCTCTCTGAAACAACAGCCCGCGGATAGACTTGTCGCCTCATTCGGAAAAAATATCCTGATTCCGAGCCAACCAGTCTTTGCTCTTTATCCTTAATGCTGCGTGCTTAGTGGAGAGCAACACATACCAATTTTATAGTTTTAGGTTTGGCCCGATCGGGTTTGAACACACGATCTACCGCACTCGAGGCGATCACGATAACCATTAAACCACCGACTTAGTGTGGCTGCAACGTAAACTGATTATTTAGTAATACACAGTCCGTACCTGTTCAATAGCATATATGCCATAATCTAGTTCCTGTTTAAGAAGAAATGGATGAATAGTGTGCAGCAATACTCGTAGATGACTTTCTCTATTTCTATATGGGATGATAATGGCGACACGATGACGTGAAATGCAATGGAAGGTATTTCCTCTCCCCCCATTGTCCACCCATGGAATATTTTTCGTTGTAGTACTGTTACTATTTGACTATGTAATGATTGACACAGGACCAACTGAAAATGAAAAATGCATAAATGATGAAAATTCATTCAATCTAAAATAGTATTTCTTTTACGGCTTAAACAGTAAGGATCAACAATTATACCAATATTAACAAAACGGGCAACCACTTCTCACTATATTGTATATATCTTACTGTTAGTTGTTTAATTTGAAATTGCAATGGCAACTCTACAGTCCATTTCAATGTTTCTGGAATTTAGCATATATGATATATAATATAGTGCACAAGGAAAGTCATTATTCACAGGAAAGGATCGAAGATACAAAAGTGATAATGAGAACTGTAAATTAAAGGACAGACAATGCAATAGGTAACAGAAAAAGAACAACATGACAAACATTGCTCTACAAAACAATACAAAGAAACTACAGATTGAGGAACACGAACCACACAGAAAACCGGGGGTAAACTCGCGTGCTCTCGAATGAGCAGCCGTTTCTGATCTACTATCGGAACCTGCCGTGTGCTACAGTAATACGACACAAACATGATCTGATATGGAAATCGTGGGGGATACTAGTATCCGTAAATAAATACAAATTACATCAATAAAACATGAACCCCCAATACAGTTGGAACAAAGAAAAAACAAACAAAAATAAGTCATTTGTAAGGGGTTATGGTGTTTGACGCCATTATCAACAATAGTACAGTTCTATCGTGGCGAGTGAGCATTATTGATGGAGGAAACCGGCGACACAAGGAAAATCGCCGACTTGTTCCAAATTACTGACAAACTTGTAATACTATTGTATCGAGTACACCTCACATGAGTGGTATTCTGGCGATAGCGACAGATTGCTCACGCAGTTGTAAAACCCCCTACAAAGTGGGAAAAATAAGAACCAAATACAAAAAGTCAAGGATAATTGCAAGGATCATTATCACGATCTGAAATATCAATAAACATCTCAGTTTCTGTCACTCCACGAAAATTGACACCGACGTAAATAGGATACCACAGTATAATAGCTACCACGTTTTATTTAGATGTAGTATATAGTGTCAGTGATCATCTTGTACCTTACCTAGCAGTAAGAGGTGTAACAGGACATAACTGTTTAGAGTCCGTACGTGAGATACCGGATGTTACCTTGTCCTTCCAAGTGAGTGTCGCATATGTTGGTACAACTGCAACATGTAATGTTCAGAACACGATATAAGTGTATGCTTAACTCGATCGTGCACATATAAATATAACTGGTTGCAACTGACATCCGACTTAAAATAAAGAAAGTGTCGAAATCAGTATCAAGCATAGGAAAATGATAAATAACGATTTGAATAATAATATGCCAGTCCAGTTTTGTATAGTATAGTTAAACGTGAAGTATGACGTATGCTTTTTAATAACCACTCTTGCTTTTTACACAATGTACAGAAAGATACTCATTACGAATTGATAGGCGAACTGCTAAAGATCTCACAGATACAATATTTGTTATCCGGCGAAGATATCTACATCTTGAATTCAATACCAAGATACTTATTAACAACTAATAACAACTGAGTCACTCCAGAAGACACATACAGTATTGTTTTCAATTAAGTATCCACAGAAGACAAACACAGTGTTGTGTACACATAAGTTTCCCCAAAAGACACATACAGTGTTGTTTACAGTAGCATATGTACTGCAAGATATTTCGTTTTGAAGAATATAGTTTGTTCCGCCATAGTACGCTTTAAGTAACTGCCTTTTCCTAATAGTATTTTTTTCTCATTGAACCGTGCATTATTCTTCTCAAAATTTGTTTTCCGCCACATTAAGCTTTGAGTAACTGTCTTTTTTCTAATATTATGTTTTCCGTTGTAACCGTGCTGTATTCTTCTTATATATATATATATATATATATGTTTTTTTTTATTATTTATTACATCTTACAAATGTACGTTTACAAGTTTTTTTATCAATATATATATAGCAATATATTTGGCTTGGTAAATGGTCTTTAACGCCACTTCCAACACTATTTCAGTTGTATCGTGACAGTTAGTTTTATTGGTGGAGGAAATTGAAGTACTGTGATAACCACTATATTTGATATTTGACCCTAAAAATATTTAATAATGATTATAATGACAAATTAAAACACAAAACAGAAAAAAAAATATACGTTAAGCAAACATGTTTACAGCTAGGATAAGTCGGACACTATCTCACCACTTTAAAGGTTCAAATATCATGCGAAGTGCCATATCCGATTTGCAGGACAGTTATTGTTCAATGTGTGTTACTTTGAACAGCCATGGTTTAACGTGGAGCTGGAAAGGAACGTTTAACTGTTTTCATTTATTTTAATTATAATGAACGTTTCTATGTTATCGTAGTTTTTGCAGATCGGGACATATGTCTCTGTGTCTGTTCAAACAATTCAACATACGGTTCGTCTTTACTTCCAATTGTTTGTAGGGGGGCTCATGTCTTATGTACGTTATTTGTGTTTGTTTACGTACAGTAGTTCCATTACATATCGTGTTGTGTTTTCATTTCCAACGTGTACTTAAGGAGTAAGAAATTGTTCCTGCTTTGTATCTACAATTAAATTTAATACAAGTGTATATACAAGTATCTACAATTACATAGTGTGTTACTTCACCGCTTTTTTAATTACCGTTATTCTCTTTATATCAGATTCTTCGTTTCATGCTAGATCTGCTTCCATGAGAAAAAGGAAGGTAACTTTCCTGATCAGAGGTTGGCTCGGAATCATGATAATATGTCCGATTGGAGCGAAATGTCTAAGAGCGGACTACTGTTTCAGCAAGCACAATAAATATCCAATTATTGTGGTTGGTCTAGTACAAAGATGGCTTCATTTTATCACTTAAAATAATATGTTATATCAATGATATAGCTGAAACATTGTCAATTAGGCATTACATGCCACCCACTCACTTACTGACTAACTCACTCAATACATGGAAACCGAACTGGTTGCGTAATGGTTAGCGTGCTCTCCTCGAGTGCGGGAGATTGTGGACTCGAGCCTCGGTCTGGTCAAACCAAATACCATTAATTGGTATGTGTTGCTTCTCCGCTACGCATGCATCATCAAGAGGAAAGACCAAAGACTGGTTGGCTTGGAGTCAGAATAAAGTGTCAGAGTGGAACGACATGTTCACCCGCAGACTGTTGTTTCAGTGAGCTAGCACTATACAAATCCAACTAAGCGTGTTCGTTTAGAACAAATCGGACCCCATCATCAACCTGATTGAAAATTAACTTGTTCTCGCCATGATATAGCTGAAAAGGTGATGAATTGGCGCTAACCAATAATCACTCGCTCAATATATGGAAATATGGTATATCAATCAAATTATAATGTCAACATTATCAAGGAAGATTTGTGGATATAAATAAAAATATAATTATTGTGCAACATAATTCGATCAATGCCCTACAGTGACATGTATTAACTTGATCATTAGGGGTAATTACGAATAAAAATGACGTATATTTGATGAACAGGTCAGCACTCATGTGACAATGTTTGTTTGTTTGATGGTGCTTAAAGCCATTTCCAACAACATTTCAGTTATATCGTGGCGGTCAGTTTTATTGGTGGAGGAAACATGATGACCAGGAGAAAATAACTGACCTGTAGCAAGTCACTAACAAACGTTATTACATAATGTTGTACACCTGGCCATGATCGAGATTCGAACTCACTACATCAGTGGTGATAGTCACTGATTGCATAGGTAGTTGTAAATCCAATTACCTTACGATCACGGCCATGACGGCCCCTAATGAGACAATTGAGAATGGCATAGGAATAATTAAGACTATAACTGACCATCTACATTGATTACACATATGACAATGTTTGGTTTTTGTTTTTTCATGGAGTAGACAGTATTTGATAAAATAATCTACAAATGGCAACTTTCTATTTTTAACGCTTGAGTAAGATTATAAAACTGAAGAAATGTAGCAGACTTGTGTGATATATGGTAAAAATAGGGACGTATGCTAACCGATTCGAATGTTATAGATGTCGTAGATATGTCGAAGATACGTGTGTATTTTGATCGATTCAAGCAATGGAAACTATATATATTTTGTGGAATTATAGTATTACTTGTTCTTGTACAAATTAACATTTCATCAACACAGGACAAATACAGGGATGAACCGTTAAAATGGCGGCGAGACGGGATCAAAATAAGCATATTCTAGTAACAGGAGCAGCAGGTTTTATAGGACATTACATGGTTATGAAATTAAAACTTTATCAAATTAAAGTTATCGGAATTGATAATTTTAATGATTATTGTAATGTGTCATTAAAGTACTTACGTTCGAATATCTCCGGTGTTGTTCTACATTTAGATGTCTGTGATTCTACTGGTGTTACGAATCTCATCAACGCACATACCATTACACATGTAATACATATGGCAGCTCAAGATGGTGTACGATATTCATTGACACACACCCAGGATTATGTGCGATCAAATTTAGAATGTTTAGTACAATTATTAGAAGTGATAAAGTTAAGGTATATCAAATTAATATATGCCTCGTCTTCATCTGCTTATGGCGAAAACACGGAAGTACCATTCAGCGAGAGCCACGTGTCGGCCAACCCGTATCTGTATACCCAGCAACCAAACGTGAAAACGAACTGATGGCGCATGTGTAATGACATCTGTGCAAACTCCATTCTGTCGGTTTTCGTTTCTTTACAGTGTATGGTCCTATGGGTCGACCAGACATGGCATATTTCTCATTTGTGAAAAACATTGATGAGCGGAAGCCGATACAGGTATATAATTTTGGAAAGTTGTCTCATGATTTTACATATATAGATGATATTGTTGACGGGATCGTCAAATGTATTGACGTTCAGTTTGACTGTGAAATATTAAATATAGGACAAGGTCAACCGCAAACTTTAATGAACTTTATTAAAACAATTGAAAGGTTCATAGGTAAAACAGCTATTTTAAATTTTGTTGAGATGGCAAAGGGTGATTTACTTACAACGTATACCGATATTTCAAAAGCACAACGTGCAATTGATTATAATCCGAGGGTTTCTCTTAAGGAAGGTATCCAAAAAATTGTCAACTGGTACAAATCCGCTAAATGATATCAATATTATATATGTTTAAATATATAATGGTGGGTTGGATCAGCTTTAAAATGGGTTTGTCTTGTGGTATTACAAAGCATATTTTGCTTTGTTTCTCTGTGACAGCAAGCTAATATTATTATTTTGTATCGACAATGTACTTATTGTGTGTTTATTATGAAAAAGTCATACAGCAAATTTGATGGACAAACAGTCATCGTTTCGTCTTTACGTGTGTTCGTGTTCATGTCATCGCATTACTGTTGCCGTTTCTTGCCCTTTGCATTGCCTGAATCAGAAACAAGATAAATGCTATTTGTTGGCTAATGGGGAATAGCAACAAATTTATCGTCAATCGTTATATTCAGAAAATTAAATGATTGCAGGATAAATATAGTATATTGTTCAAACGTGCATGCCTGGTTTCTAAATTGAAAAAAGCAATATTATGAATATGTATATTTATAACTGACTGTATTAAGCCAAATGTTTCCAGAGAATTTTTCCAGATGACACAATAATAAAATGTATTATAAAATTATAATTATTATCCAATATTAACGATGTTTGGTTCGTCTTTACCTCCAGTTGTTTGTAGGAGGTCTCATGTCTTACTTACAATATGTGTGTTCGTAAACGGATGTCCAATGCGTAGTGTGTTGTGTTTGTGTTTGTGTTTTTGTTTTGTTTTTCTTTGTGCTTATGTGGCCAGTTTCTCTGGATTATTCGTTTTGAGTGCACCTTCTGTATTCTCTAACGTATATATTCTTCTAATATCTGTGAGTACACATTCTGTATTCTCTAATGTATATATTCTTCTTATATCTGTATTTAGGAGCATCATAATAAGACAAGGTTGATGATATTAAAGGGATAATCAGAGGTCGTAATTCAAAGAACAGACAATACATTGACGCAAAGAATAAAGACAAAGAGATGAAAAATAGGCCGCTGCACTCTACACAGAAAACTAACGTTTGAGCAACACAAACCCCCACAGGTTAATTCAGGTGCTTCGCAATGGTAAGTATTTCCTGTACCCATTGTGTTACTTTTGTGAAAAAAAGTGATAGTTTAAGAACGAGGAAGGGACGGTGTTGTGATCACGACAAACCTAACATACACGTGGTCATTTCTAAAACAGATAATTAGGATCGTTTCGCCAAGTCATGGTTGCGACCGATGACATCAACTTAACCACTAGGCACCCTTTGTTCATTTGTTTCCTTGTTAGCAGCAATCCATTATCAGGAACATCAAACAGGCACCAGAAGCTTTGTAATGTCTTATCATCTAAGAGATGTATTCTTAATTTAGTTCTACTGAAATGTTGCTACATATAAATGGAAAGTTTACAATGTGAAATTATTTCTTGTGTAGTCTTACTCCCACTTCCTAGGTATATGGCAAGTTATCAATCAGACCCAACTGTATCTATGGTAAACTTCATTGTAAGTTTCATGGAAAAGATACAATCAACATGATCATCAAGCTTCTATGGAATACAATGAAAAACAAACAATACCACACTGTTGAATTAATTCCAAGATAAAATGTCAAAATTGTAGAAAGAGGCAAACTGGAAGATCACCATTCGTATAAAATTTATGCCTAAGGATCTAGATGTACTCTTGTAATATATGTTCGTTTTATACACCTCCTTTACCATATAGGTCTAACAGAATGGATTCGCGCCCGGCTTTCTAAATTATAAAAAAGTGCACTCTAAAACCAGGGGTAATAATTCCCAAATTGGAGTTCACATGCTATGCGGAACGAATTAAATAGATAACTGGCCGACAAGACGGGACATGAACGGTTGTTCTTCCATTCAAGATGAACAGCTCTTAATACAAGTCATGTGCACGAAATTAGATATCTACCATTGTATTACTATTACTAGATCGATACCTCTCTTTGGGGAACTATTAGATCCCGAGGGTAACAGCCTCCTTGAACTCAGTGGTTTATCATATATGTTTTCATTGAAATGTACGTTACTAAATAATGCAATTATTATTAATAAAGAGTTTCTCCTCACTCAGGCATAGGTAACCGTGTTCTGTCATAGGTAAATGCACAAGTAATAAACATAAGAACAGTACATTTTGCATTTTTAAATGTACTGAAATATATTGCATATAGCAGGTATACTATGGTTATATTGTTATAATTTATTTTAGGCAAAACTTGATAATTATATGAACTACATGTACACAAGTTATGATAATATTTGATTTTTATGCATTTTGAAAGGATATGAAAACATTTTAATTTTACTCAGTATTGTTTCACACAGGGTTAGGTACATGCCACAGACATACAGGTTAAAATGTATTATTCCCGTATTTAAAAAAACCAAGTATTTTAGACATGGTTTTTATTTAATAGAATATAATATGTACAACAATTGTATTGTTATATTTTTTTTAAATTGTTAAACTTATAATTTATGTTTTAAAAAAAAATCATCTGTAGCTATATCTATACTGCTTAATGTTTTCAGGTAATACTACCATGTCAGTAGAAACAACTCTCTATTTTTTCCTGGGATTATGCACAAGTTCATTTTCCAAACCATGCACAGCAAGTAGAATCAATCTACTCCAAAACAACAAGGAAATGTAATGTTTTTGGTGTCTGGTCTGAAGGATCTGGTAATTATTTTTTCTTTAACTTATGAAATATTTTCATTAAAATTGATGTACATGGTGTAATAAAGAGTTACTTTAGTAAGAGCCATTTTCACTTTGAGACTCAGCTATTATTGATTTTTCTGACTGTAAAATGCACTTAAAATGTATTCACATCCATTCAAATTAATGTTCTAAATACATATGTGTGTAATGGAAGAAAACAACAAAATTCCTTACAACATGTACACACATATAAATGTGCAACAGAGGATAACAATTTGTTTAATATATACAGAGACTACATGTATATCTGTAACATGCATCGGTGAAATTCTAATGTAGAAACAATAACAGAGGGAAAATTTTGCAGCTCATTTAATTTGGGTAAAGGGGAAAAAACATATATTAAAAGCAGTGTTACTAGTGGAGAGAGGATGAATGCTCTAGTTAGAGAGACAAAATCAACTCTACAAATCTTATGTACTGATATTTTCCATGTAAACGCAATTTACTGTTCACTTAAATCAAATGTATTACCAGAAAATATAATAGGTAGATACTAATAATAATATGCCAGCTATTTCATGTTTTTTTTTTATCATTATAAAATAATAACATGTCTTTGTATTGAAATAAATTAAATTTCTCATAAATACTTGAATGAACTTGGATAACGTCACAATAAAGAACTAGTACACTTGTATATTTTGTACCTTCAGAAAATCAAATTGCTTTTTTGTTTTAAAGGAGAAACAATTCAACTAACCTACTAACAAAATACAACATTAGTGATCTGCATATGAATGCAATGTCTTCTATAACTTTGAATTGATCTTAATGAAGCTTTAAATAATTCAAGTATATCACCTTGAAATGGCTATGGAGAAAAGGGATTTTTACATGCTTTTATTGAATGACAAATTTAAGATATCGAACAAATAATATGAATATTTTTTTTTCAATTACAGGTAACTGAAACAGTGTGAAGGTCAAGTAGAAATGTTCGCTATGTTCCATATATTGTAAATGATGTGAAAGACCCAGTAATATTATATTTGTGGAAGTCTTCCTTGCAAGAATTCTTTAAGCCATTGAAACATATTACTGACTACTATCACTTTTTCATTGATTCTAAGAATCCACTATTATCCAGGTGTAGTAAAGTGCAAAGAAAGGGTATCATATGAACAATTCACATTTAATTTGCTTTAATTAAAAACTATTCTTTAACAAACACAAACACTTCCAAATGTTTCAATCATAAATATTTTGACACATCAATTCTTGTATGACCATATCGGACAATGTTGTTATTCAGAGGAAGCTAAGGAACTGACATGCCCTAAGCCAACTGTTCCAAAGAAGGAAATATACAAGTACAAATCAAGAAAAAGATAATGAGTACAGACCTAAAAGGGGAAGGAAAAAGGCCTTTCTGAATTAAAAATAGACAACAATATGTGTTCATCATGTTCAATATTTAGACAATGCAATAAATATCAATGCATGCATAATGCTTGGTTTAGGTTTATGGTGTTTAAAGCCACTTTCAACCATATTTAAATATATCGTGGCAGTCAATTTTTTTGGTGGAGAAGATCGGAGTACCCAGAGAAGCATGTCAAGAAATAGAATATTTTCTTTTGAAATTATAAATAACTTGACCTTGAAGTAAAAGGTCAAGGTCACATATAATAGCATATGGTAAATTAACTGGGTATATGGTTTAGATGTATGGTGTTTAATGCCACTTTCAACAATATCCCAATATATCGTGCCGGTCAGTTTTATTGGTGGAGAAGTCTGGAGTAACAGGAGAAGCATGTCATGAAATAGAATGTTTTCTGTTCAAATTATAAATAACTTGACCATGAAATAAAAGGTCAAGTTCAAATATAACATAATTTGGTAAATTAATTTGGATTAATCTAGCCACATCACAAGAATGTAGAGTCTAACCCCAATGAGAAAAAGTTATGAGCAAGATACAATAGTTTCATATTACAGTCATTATTTTGACCTTGGGGTCAAAAGTCAAGGTCACGGATAAAAATAACTATGAAAAGTGAATTATAATAAGTTGATGAATACACATGTCAAATATCAGTAGCCTAAGTCAACCAATAAGAAAGTTGTAGATCTGTGAGTGTGGTATATTACATTGTTGAAAACGATGAAATAGAATGAAAAATCAATTGAAAACAAAAGCAAGGTTTATAGTAAGGCTAATATATAAAATGGCCATATCTCGAAAAGTGCTTTAGGCATTGCCATAACATTTTCACATAAGCTTTATTGATATAGTACAACACTAAAAATGCCAAAAACTCAAAATCTGATTTTCCCTCATCTAGACCCATTTTCTCAGTCATGGTCACATATATGGTCCGTTAGTGTGCATTCCTAGGTCATTATATGTTAGGCCGTTGTAAACAGGCAGCTTTTTTTAAATAAATTATAGTATGATGTAAAAAAGTATAAAAACAATAATTTAAAGCAGCTAATTATTATTTTGTTTGATTCAACTCGTTTTCGCTTCGAGTTATACAATGAATGAATTAGATAACTGTGTTGACATAAGCTTAAATTTATGAACAATATAACGACAACCATTACAACTGAATTTGGTTATTCTAGGATGAAAAATAGCCATACAAAAGTAAAACAGTCATAAGCAACCCGCAGACAGAAAACGTAAGCTGTAAATACATGTCGTCACGCAGGTATGTTCATTTTAAATAGTTTATTTCGGATTTATTTATAAATTTACACAGTCCAGTCAATTGCAGCTTCTGATATCATAAACCAAAAACACAAAAAAATTAATAAATTAAAGAAAATGTCTTCGATTCCAGACAATATTAGATAAAAAGTTTAGAATGTCTAGCACATTTATTCTATGCGCGTATACTTTGATTATTTGTTTGTTTGATGATGTTATTTAACGCCACTTTCAACAATATTTCAGTTATATGGTTGCGGACAGTTTTATTGGTGGAGGAAACCGGAACACCCGAAGTATATCAACTGACCTGTCGCAAGTCACTGACAAACTGTATCACTTGATTATTTACACCTCGCTCTGATCAAGATTCGAATTCACTACATCAGTGGTGGTAGGTACTGCTTGCATAGGAAGTTGTAAATCCAACTACCATACGATCATGGCCCCGACGGTTCCTTGTACATTTTCGATAAATAGTTCATCTTGACAATGCATATATCATACATGCAGGTTTAGGGCGGGAATGGCAGAGGTGAACTTATACGATGAAGCACTTCTGGTATAACAGTGATGGTCGCCGTGTTACTGCTATTCGATTGATTGATTGATTGATTGATTGATTGATTGATTGATTGATTGATTGATTGATTGATTGATTGATTGATTGATTGGAGTTTAAAGCCGACTGTAGCAGTATGTCACCGATATTGTGACGTGAAGAAAGTGTATGATTAACTTAGACATACTGCTATACGATATACACATATTATGCTATAGTTGATACAATTATGCGTAAATAAAACATGTACCCACTAAGAAAGGAAATGAAATTAAGATTAACCAAGCATCGACTTTAATCCTAACTCGAAGTAGACATCACACCATGGAACAAAGAACAAGACACTCAAAGAGACATCAGATACTCCATTTACCCATAGCAGCGGAGCCGTAGCAGTCGTGATCGTATGTTAGTAGGATTTTAGACTACATGTGCAATCAGTTTCTATAAAATCTAACCTGGTGAGTTGAAATCCCGCTCAGAAGTGATTACTCGACTCGATATAACATTATGTGATAAAGTTTGTCAGTGACTTGCGACAGGTCGGTGGTTTTCCCCGGATAGTCTGGTTTCCGCCACCAATAAAACTGACCGCTACGATATAACTGAAATATTGTTGAAAGCGGCGTTAAGCACCATTAAACAAAAAAACAAATCTTTCTTGTTCAGCTGTATTATTGCATCAGTGACCTATTTGAAATTTAAAGAAGGTCAACAACAAATAACCCGTTTCCAATATTGACTCAAAAACAAGTAAAATTGTCTTATTGTCAAAAGAAAAGATGAAAAATATCCATGATTTTAAAAAATCATAGCCCCATTTAGGGCTATGGTTGGTGTTATGGTGTGTAATGCCACTTTATACAATAGTTCACCAATTTCGTGGCCAGATTCATCCGTGGAGGAAAATGGAGTACCCAGGGAAAACCGCCAACCTGCTGCAAGTCACTGACACATAGCGCCATAGAATCTTAATGTTACCGTCCTAAGCAATACAATTACAACAATCAGAATTAATTAATTAATTAATGTTTTGTTCTTCTTTTCATCAACTTAATAAAACCCTCAGACCTGACAAGCTTTACCACACAATGTTGTATCGAGTACACCTTGTCATGGCAGGATTCGGACTCACGACGTTATTGGTGATTGTACAGGTAGGTTTAAACCCAACTTCTATACGATCACGGCTATAAGAAAGCGTTCGCCCAAATGTTCATTATAGGATTTTTACAACGTTTTCGTTTGTGATGTTTCGTTCTAATGTATAACATATGTTCAGCGTTGTCTAAATATGTTTAGGATTAATAGGATTGACTTGGTTTTATGGTATTTAACGACACTTTCAACAATAAAGATTAATTAGAAGATTTCAGATCTAAAAGGTAATATATATACACGGAATTGGACTGCTCCGTTGGTATCTTTAAACTCTTCTTATTGTGTCGATACCTCTGCTGATGAACTATTAGTCTCCCAGGGTATCACCTGCCCAGTTGTCAATGTTACTGCCACTGTGTCGATACCTCTGCTGGTGAACTATTTGTCTCCCAGGGTATCACCTTCCCAGTTGTCAGTTCCTAAATATTACATTATTGATAAAACTAAGGTGTTATCCAGTGAATAAGGGTTCAGAGCAGATGCTAATTGGTTCGAAGTCAGAATTATGTTTCCGAGTGGAGTGGCATGCCTAACCGTAGACTGTTTTACAGTGAGCTAGCTTTATAAAAATCCAGCTCATTGTGTTAATATAATACGAAGCGGGCGTCATCATCGGCATCATCATCTTAGCAACATATCATGATATATCTGCATAATTGTTCATTTGGTTTTTGATAATAATCACCCACTCACTCATTATCAACAGATAGGTTGAAAAGCTAACCTAGGCAAGCATAAATTTCAAAAATAAATAAATACAACTCCTCACACAACACAGGAATTGGAACAGATGAGCACCATGGACACTACAAAAACGGGGTTTGACCAGTGTTATGTGTATATAATAAATATGATATATTATTTTGCTCATCAGAAAATTTTTTGTTGGTGATCATATTACATCACTCCGACAAAAGTTAAGCACCACCCTATATTTTTATCGATATATTTTTTACATCAATACTGTTAAAACAATAAAATAGATATCACCATTTTTCTTGCACTTCTTGAAAGACTACACCAAGGGTTCTAAAATTACCAATCTGCGAAGTATTTATCATTCTGGAAAAACCTAAAGCCAGTTTGTCTTTGAAGGACGTTTTTAACATTGCATTAAAATGCAGAGTCTTCAGATTTTACGAACTTTTAAATGCATCTATTGTGCGGATGTGTAAGGCATAACAATTAATAAGGAGTATATCCACCGCGTTTATTGCGAAGTTGTGTAACACGCCTCGTCATGCTTCACACAAGAGGCATTCGCCGTTCTTGGGGAAAACTGTTGCCACTCCTGTAAGATAGCAGTTCTTAATTCGCCAATATTTTGACATTTTGGAATGCGTTTGTTAATTTTTTGGCCAATAAAGTCCCATACATGCTCTATAGGGTTCATGTCTGACGACACCACAGGCCATGGAATAGTCTGAACAGCCTCTTGCTGTTAAGAGTGTTGTACAATGCGGGCTCTATGTGGCCTAGCGTTGTCGTCCATGAACATTGGCCTGTCGTCCAACGCATGATTGTCGAAATGGGGAACTACGATTGGAGCGAGCACATTGTCACGGTATTTTTGGCCTTTCAGATTACCATCAAGAACGTACAAGTCCAACTTACAGTCAAAGGAAAACGAACCCTAGACAGTTACATCCTCACCCTCAAAAGGAGTTGTGCCCAAAATGTGGTTGTCCTGAAATGAAGTGTTGGAAATATTGTGATCAGTCCTATGTTGGTTGACAATAGAGTGATCAATCTATGTTGGTTGACAATAGAGTGATCAGTCCTATGTTTTTGGACAATAGAGTGATCAGTCCTATGTTTGCTTGAGAATAGAGTGTTCAATCTATGCTTGGTTGACAATAGAGTGACCAGTCCTATGTTTCGTTGACAATAGAATAATCAGTCCCATGTTTGGTTGACAATAGAATGATCAGTCCTATATTTTGTTGGCAATAGAGTGATCAGTCTTATGTTTGATTCACAGTAGAGTGATCAGTCTCATGTTTGATGGACAATAGAGTGACCAGTCCTATTTTGGTTGACAACAGAGTGATGCGTCCTATGTTGTTTGACAATGGAGTGATGAGTTCTATGTTTGGTTGACAATAGAGTGATCAGTCGTATGTTTGGTTGACAATAGAGTGATTAGTCGTATGCTTGGTTGACAATATAGTGATCAGTCCTATGCTTGATTGACAATAGAGTGATCAGTCGTATGCTTGGTTGACAATAGCGATCATTCCTATGTTTGGTTGACAATAGAGTGATTATTCCTATGTTTGGTTCACAAGAGTGATCATTCCTATATTTGGTTGACAATAGACTGATACATATTATGCTTGGTTGATAATAGAGAGATCAGTCCCATGCTTGATTGACAATAGAGTGAAATGTCCTATGTTTGGTTGACAATAGAGTGATCAGTCCCATGTTTGGTTGGTTGACAATAGAGTGAACAGCCCTATGTTTGGATGACAATAGAGTGAACATTCATATGTTTGGATGACAATAGAGTGATCGGTCATATTCTTGGTTGATAATAGAGTGATTAGTCCTATGTTTGATTGACAATAGAGTGACCTGTCCCATGTTTGGTTAACAATAGGTTGATTAGTCATATGTTTGGTTGACATTAGAGTGATCATTCCTTTGCTTGGTTGACAATATAGTGATTATTCCTATGTTTGGTTCACAATAGTGATAATTCCTGTTTGTTTGGCAATAGACTGATAAATCTTATGCTTGGTTGACAATAGAGAGATCAGTCCCATGTTTGATTGACAATAGAGTGAAATGTCCCATGTTTGGTTAACAATAGAGTGATCAGGTCTATGTTTGATTGACAACATAGTAATCAGTCCTATGGTTGGTGGATAATAGAGTGATCAATCCAATGTTTGATTGAAAATAGTGTGATCAATCCTATGTTTGGCTGACATTAGAGTTGCTAGTCCTATGTTTGGTTGACATTAGAGTGATCAGTCCTATGTTTGGTTGACAATAGAGTGATTAATCGTATGCTTTGTTGACAATAGAGTGATCAATCTATGCTTGGTTGACAATAGAGTGATACATCCTATATTGGTTGACATTAGAGTGATCAGTCTTATGTTTGGTTGACAATAGAGAGATCAATCTATGTTTTTTGATAATATAGTGATCAGTCCTATGTTGTTTGACATTGGAGTGATGAGTCCTATGTTTGGTTGACAATAGAGTGGGCAGTCATTTGTTGGTTGACAATAGAGTGACCAGTCCAACGTTTGGTTGACAGTATAGTTGTCAGTCCTATAGTTGATTGACAATAGAGTGATCAGTCCTATGTTGGTTGACATTAGAGTGATCAGTCATATGTTTGGTTGACAATAGAGTGATCAGTCCCATGCTTGGTAGACAATAAAGTGATCAGGTCTATGTTTGATTGACAACATATTGATCAGTCCTATGTTTGGTGGAAAATAGAGTGATCAATCCTATGTTTGATTGAAAATAGTGTGATCAATCCTATGTTTGGCTGACATTAGAGTTGCTAGTCCTATGTTTGGTTGACATTAGAGTGATCAGTCCTATGTTTGGTTGACAATAGAGTGATTAATCGTATGCTTTGTTGACACTAGAGTGATCAGTCTATGCTTGGTTGACAATAGAGTGATAAATCCTATATTGGTTGACATTAGAGTGATCAGTCTTATGTTTGGTTGACAATAGAGAGATCAATCTATGTTTTTTGACAATATAGTGATCAGTCCTATGTTGTTTGACAATGGAGTGATGAGTCCTATGNTGTTTGGTTAACAATAGAGTGATCAGGTCTATGTTTGATTGACAACATAGTAATCAGTCCTATGTTTGGTGGACAATAGAGTGATCAATCCTATGTTTGATTGAAAATAGTGTGATCAATCCTATGTTTGGCTGACATTAGAGTTGCTAGTCCTATGTTTGGTTGACAGTATAGTGATCAGTCCTATAGTTGATGACAATAGAGTGATCAGTCCTATGTTGGTTGACATTAGAGTGATCAGTCATATGTTTGGTTGACAATAGAGTGATCAGTCCCATGATTGGTAGACAATAGAGTGATCAGGTCTATGTTTGATTGACAACATATTGATCAGTCCTATGTTTGGTGGACAATAGAGTGATCAATCCTATGTTTGATTGAAAATAGTGTGATCAATCCTATGTTTGGCTGACATTAGAGTTGCTAGTCCTATGTTTGGTTGACATTAGAGTGAACAGTCCTATGTTTGGTTGACAATAGAGTTTTTAATCGTATGCTTTGTTGACAATAGAGTGATCAATCTATGCTTGGTTGACAATAGAGTGATACATCCTATATTGGTTGACATTAGAGTGATCAGTCTTATGTTTGGTTGACAATAGAGAGATCAATCTATGTTTTTTGACAATATAGTGATCAGTCCTATGTTGTTTGACAATGGAGTGATGAGTCCTATGTTTGGTTGACAATAGAGTGAGCAGTCATTTGTTGGTTGACAATAGAGTGACCAGTCCAACGTTTGGTTGACAGTATAGTGATCAGTCCTATAGTTGATTGACAATAGAGTGATCAGTCCTATGTTGGTTGACATTAGAGTGATCAGTCATATGTTTGGTTGACAATAGAGTGATCAGTCCCATGCTTGGTAGACAATAGAGTGATCAGGTCTATGTTTGATTGACAACATAGTAATCAGTCCTATGTTTGGTGGACAATAGAGTGATCAATCCTATGTTTGATTGACAATAGAGTGACCAATCATATGTTTGGATGACAATAGAGTGATCGGTCCTATTCTTGGTTGACAATAGAGTTATTAGTCCTATGTTTGATTGACAATAGAGTGATCAGTCATATGTTTGGTTGACAATAGAGTGAAATGTCCCATGTTTGGTTAACAATAGAGTGATCAGGTCTATGTTTGATTGACATTAGAGTGATCAGTCATATGTTTGGTTGACAATAGAGTGATCAGTCCCATGCTTGGTAGACAATAAAGTGATCAGGTCTATGTTTGATTGACAACATAGTAATCAGTCCTATGTTTGGTGGACAATAGAGTGATCAATCCTATGTTTGATTGAAAATAGTGTGATCAATCCTATGTTTGGCTGACATTAGAGTTGCTAGTCCTATGTTTGGTTGACATTAGAGTGATCAGTCCTATGTTTGGTTGACAATAGTGTGATTAATCGTATGCTTTGTTGACAATAGAGTGATCAGTCTATGCTTGGTTGACAATAGAGTGATAAATCCTATATTGGTTGACATTAGAGTGATCAGTCTTATGTTTGGTTGACAATAGAGAGATCAATCTATGTTTTTGACAATATAGTGATCTGTCCTATGTTGTTTGACAATGGAGTGATGAGTCCTATGTTTGGTTGACAATAGAGTGAGCAGTCATATGTTAGTTTACAATAGAGTGGACAGTCCTATTTTTGGAAAAAAAATAGAGTGATCTGTCATATGTTTGTTAACAATAGAGTGGTGAGTCCTTTGCTTGGTTGACAATAGAGTGATCCGTCCTATGCTTGGTTGACAACAGAGAGGATCAGTCCTATGTTGGTTGACAATGGAGTGACCAGTCCTATGTTTGGTTGACAATAGAGTGAGCAGTCATATGTTGGTTGACAATAGAGTGAACAGTCCTATTTTTGGAAAAAAAAATAGAGTGATCTGTCATATGTTTGTTAACAATAGAGTAATCATCCCTATGGTTGGTTGACAATATAATCATCAGTCCTATTTTTGGTTGACAATAGAATGATCAGTCGTATGCTTGGTTGACAATAGAGTGATCAGTCGTATGCTTGGTTGACAATATAGTGATCAGTCGTATGCTTGGTTGACAATAGCGATCATTCCTATGTTTGGTTGACAATAGAGTGATTATTCCTATGTTTGGTTCACAATAGTGATCATTGCTATGTTTGTTTGGCAATATACTGATAAATCGTATGGTTGGTTGATAATAGAGAGATCAGTCCCATGTTTGATTGACAATAGAGTGAAATGTCCTATGTTTGGTTGACAATATAGTGATCAGTCCCATGTTTGGTTGGTTGACAATAGAGTGATCAGCCCTATGTTTGGTTGACAATTGAGTGACCAATCATATGTTTGGATGACAATAGAGTTATCGGTCCTATTCTTGGTTGATAATAGAGTGATTAGTCCTATGCTTGATTGACAATAAAGTGACCTGTCCCATGTTTGGTTAACAATAGGTTGATTAGTCATATGTTTGGTTGACAATAGAGTGACCAGTCCAACGTTTGGTTGACAGTAGAGTGATCAGTCCTGTAGTTGATTGACAATAGAGTGATCAGTCCTATGTTGGTTGACATTAGAGTTGTTAGTCATA
The DNA here is from genome assembly GCA_002080005.1 of Gigantidas platifrons. NCBI lineage: Eukaryota > Metazoa > Mollusca > Bivalvia > Mytilida > Modiolidae > Gigantidas > Gigantidas platifrons. Next base: position 154,800 of record MJUT01048807.1, read on the forward strand.
TGTTTGGTTGACATTAGAATGACCAGTCCTATGTTTGGTTGACAAAAGAGTGATCAGTGCTATGTTGGTTGACATTTGAGTGATCAGCCCTATGTTCGGTTGACAATAGAATAATCATTCCCATGATTAGTTAACAATAGAGTGATCAGTCCCATTCTTGGTAGACAATAGAGTGCTCAGTCCTATGTTGGATGACAATAGAGTGACCAGTCCTATGTTTGGTTGACAATAGAGTGATCAATCCTATGTTTGGCTGACATTAGAGTTGTTAGTCCTATGTTTGGTTGACAATAGAGTGATCGGTTCTATTTTTGGTTGACAATAGAGTGATCAGTCCAATATTTGGTTGACAATATAGTGATCATCCCTATGTTTGGTTGAAAATAGAGAGATCAGTCCTATGTTGGTTGACATTAGGGTGATCAGTCCTATGTTTGGTTGATCATAGATTGGTCAGTCCCATGTTTGGTTGACAATAGAGTATTCAGTCCTATATTTTATTGGCAATAGAGCGATCAGTCCTTTGTTTGGTTGACAGTGGAGTGATCAGTCCTATGTTTTGTTGAAAATAGAGTGAGCAGTCATATGTTGGTTGACAATAGAGTGACCAGTCCTATTTTTGGAAAAAAAATAAAGTGATCTGTAATATGTTTGTTAACAATAGAGTGATCATACCTATTGTTGGTTCACAATTGATTCATCAGTCCTTTTTTTGGTTGACAATGGAGTGATCAGTCGTATGTTTGGTTGACAATAGAGTGATCAGTCGTATGCTTGGTTGACAATA
>MJUT01048807.1:176044-234979 GCA_002080005.1 Gigantidas platifrons
TCAGTCCTATATTTTGTTAGCAATAGAGTGATCAGTCCTATGCTTAGTTGACAATAGAGTGATCAATCATATGTTTGGCTGATATTAGAGTTGTTAGTCCTATGTTTGGTTAACAATAGAGTCATCAATCCTATGTAGGTTGACAATGGAGTGATGAGTCCTATGTTTGGTTAACAATAGAGTGAGCAGTCATATGTTTGGTTTACAATAGCGTGAGCATCCCTATGTTTGGTTGACTATAGAGTGATCATTCCTATGTTTGGTTGACAATAGAGTCTTCAGTCCTATGTTTGGTTAACAATAGAGTGAGCAGTCATATGTTTGGTTTACAATAGAGTGAGCATCCCTATGTTTGGTTGACACTAGAATGATCATCCCTATGTTTGTTTGACAATAGAGTCATCAGTCCTATTTCTGGTTGACAATAGAGTGGGCAGTCCTATTTGTGGAAAACAAATAGAGTGATCTGTCCTATGATTGTTAACAGTAGAGTAATGAGTCCTATGTTTGGTTGACAACAGAGTGATCAGTCCAATGTTTGGTTGACAATAGAGTGATCGGTTCTATTTTTGGTTGACAATATAGTTACCAGCCCTATGTTTAGTTGACAATATAGTCTTCAGTCCTATGTTGGATGCAAATAGAGTGATCAGTCCTATATTTTGTTGGCAATAGATTGATCAGTCCTATGGTTGGTTGACACTAGAATGATCAGTCTCATGTTTGATTGACAATAGAGAGACCAGTCCTATTTTTGGTTGACAACAGAGTGATGAGTCCTATGTTGGTTGACAATGGAGTGATGAGTCCTATGTTTGATTGACAATAGAGTGAGCAGTCATATGTTGGCTTACAATAGAGTGGACAGTCCTATTTTTGGAAAAAAAATAAAGTGAGCTGTCCTATGTTTGTTAACAATAGAGTGATGAGTCCTATGCTTGGTTGACAATAGAGTGATCAGTCATATGCTTTGTTGACAATAGAGTGATCAGTCCTATGTTTGGTTGACAATAGAGTGATCAGTCATATGTGTGGTTGACAATAGAGAGATCAGTCCTATGTTGGTTGACATTAGAGTGATCAGTCTTATGTTTGGTTGATCATAGATTTGTCAGTCCCATGTTTGGTTGACAATAGAGTGATCAGTCCTATATTTTGTTGGCAATAGAGTGATCAGTCCTATGTTTGGTTGACTCTAGAGTCATCAGTCTCATGTTTGATTGACAATAGAGTGACCAGTCCTAGTTTTGGTTGACAACAGAGTGATCAGTCCTATGTTGGTTGACAATGGAGTGATCAGTCCTATTTTTGGAAAAAATATAGAGTGATCTGTCCTATGTTTGTTAACAATAGAGTAATGAGTCCTATGTTTGGTTGAGAATAGATTGATCGGTTCTATTTTTGGTTGACAATAGAGTGATCAGTCCAATAGTTGGTTGACAATAGAGTGATCATTCCTATGTTTGGTTGACAATAGAGAGATCAGTCATATGTTGGTTGACATTAGGGTGATCAGTCTTATGTTTGGTTGATCATAGATTGGTCAGTCCCATGTTTGGTTGACAATAGAGTGATCTGTCCTATGTTTGTTAACACTAGAGTAATTAGTCCTATGTTTGGTTGAGAATAGAGTGATAAGTCCTATGTTTGGTTGACAATAGTGTGATCGGTTCTATTTTTGGTTGGCAATAGAGTGATCAGTCCAATATTTGGTTGACAATAGAGAGATCAGTCCTATGTTGGTTGACATTAGGGTGATCAGTCTTATGTTTGGTTGATCATATATTGGTCAGTCCCATGATTGGTTGACAATAGAGTGATCAGTCCTATATTTTGTTGGCAACAGAGTGAGCAGTCATATGTTGGTCGACAAGAAAGTGATCAGTCCTATGTTGGATGACAATAGAGTGATCAGTCCTATATTTTGTTGGGAATAGAGGGATCATCCCTATATTTGGATGACAATAGAGTCATCAGTCCTATTTCTGGTTGACAATAGAGTGATCAGACGTATGTTTGGTTGTAAAAGGGGTGATCAGTCCTATGTTTGGTTGACAATAGAGTGACCTGTCCCATGTTTGGATAACAATAGGTTGATTAGTCATATTTTTGGTTGACAATATATTGACCAGTCTAACGTTTGGATGTCAATAGAGTGATCAATCCTATGTTTGGTCTTCAATAGTGTTCAGTCCTATGTATGGTTGATAATAGAGTGATCATTCCTATGTTTGATTGACAATATAGTGATCAGTCCTATGTTGGTTGATTATAGATTGATCAGTCCCATGTTTAGTTGACAATAGAGTGATCAGTCCTATGTTGGTTAACAATAGAGTGATCGGTCCTATGTTGGTTGACAATATAGTGATCAGTCCTATGTTGGTTGATTATAGATTGGTCAGTCCCATGTTTAGTTGACAATAGAGTGATCAATCCTATGCTTGGTTGACACTAGAGTGATCAGTCCTATCTTGGTTCACATTAGAGTGATCAGTCATATGCTTGGTTGATTATAGATTGGTCAGTCCCATCTTTGGTTGACAATAGAGTGATCATTCCTATGTTGGTTGACAATATAGTGATGCGTCATATGTTTGGTTGACAACAGAGTGAGCAGTCATATGTTGGTTGACAACAGAGTGACCAGTCATATTTTTGGAAAACAATAGAGTGATCAGTCTTATGTTTGTTGACAAGAGTGATGAGTCCTATGTTTTGGTTGACAATAGAGTGATCAGTTCCATGTTTGGTTAACAATAGAGTGACTAGTCCTACTTTAGGTTGACAGTATAGTGATCTGCCCTGTGTTTGGTTGACAATAGAGTGATCAGTCCTATGTTTGGTTGACAATAGTGATCATTCCTATGTATGGTTGACAATAAAGTGCTCATTACAATCAGAATCAAATTGGGTTAAATTGTAAAAATACAGTGAACAAGTAGATTTTACTGATTTGGCTTATCTTGGACCAGTAATAGCGTAAACAAATAAATTTTGGAAAGAAGTCTTTGATTCCTGTAATAACTTAAAAGAACTCCATTTAGCTCTATATCTAGGAGATGTCCTGTCGAATTCATTATGGAATAATAATAGTATTAAAGCTGGCAATTCTATGGTTTATTACAAAAACTGGGCAAACAGGAGAATTTGGACGGTTAATGATCTCATTGATAATCAAGGTATTGTTATGTCATTTCAAGATTTCCAGCAGACTGATAATTTTAGACCAATCTTCTTGCAGTTTTATGGTATTGATAATTCAGTTAAGAATGGCTGCATTCTATTAGTGTAAATATACATGAGAACAATCCTCGGCCAGTTAACATTGACATTTTTCTTAAATCTAGGAAAGGCTCAAAGGATATGTACAATGTCTTAAATAGAAAGACATTACAAATATCTGCAGAACAGAAGTGGAAAAAATATCTTAAACAAATATGATATTGAGTGGAAAAAATATTCACTTCCATTGTACAAAGCTTACAAAAGCACAACACTTTGCTAGTTTCAATATAGAATTATCCATAGAATATTGGGAACAAACACTTTTCTTTACAAAATAAAAGTAAAGGATTGTAACTTGTGTACTGTTTGTAAAGAAGAGCCAGAAACTATTGAACATCTACTATGGGGGCGTCATTATGGCCTGCATTGAACAGGTGCATTTTTGAAATGACATATATTGAAATTCCATTGAATTTGGAGATAGTTATGTTTGGCCTACTGCATCCTTATGATGCAAATTTAACTAAAAATAAGATAATATTGTTAATATTTATTTGTTATTTTTAGAACTAAGGTAAATGAAGGAATGGTAAACTTTGAAGCGTTAAAGAATTACTTAAAAGAAAATCTGATTTTAGAAAAAAAGGATTTCTTTCAAGAACTTAACTTCAGAAAAATATAATACGTACTGGAGTCCCTGGTTATCTATAATGGAACATTGATCAATATTTATATAGTAATAAGGTATTTTTTACTACTTGGCATACTTTTGATTAACAGGGTTATATTTTCGCTAATTTTATATACATGTATATTTGATTATGTCTTGCTACCTTTTCAGTCAATTTATAAATGTTTTATTAAATTCAATATCCTTATGTTCATGTCTGTTTTCTGTATGTTGTAATATTTATATATATATTTGTGTTGTGTACAATAAATATAAAGTTTTCATTAAAAAAAAAAAAATCAAACCCCTATCTAGACAGAATAATAGCAATGTCTTTATATTTGCATCACAAACAAAACATGTAGACGCCTTATGTGAACTCACTTTTTATATTTACTTTGTGAAGAAACCAAAGGCGTAATCAGAGCGAATCCGTAAATCGAAGAGGGACAGACAACACAATATCCAAAAGGAAAAGAACAAATGGACAAACAATGATATAGAAAACACAACACAGAACACTAAAGATTGATCTACACGAACCCCACTAAAATCTGGGGTAAACGCGGGTGTTCAAGGGTGGTTGACAGTTCTTAGCAAGTGTAAATCTTTTGACGATATATGGTGTTATATCTTCTGTAATAGCGTAACGTCCCGATACATGGATAATATTAGACATAAGACACAGGATCAGGAGAAACAAAAGAAAAACACAACACAGAAAACAAATGATTAGCAACGCGAACCTTACCAAGAATACGGTTAATCACCCCATCTTTCTCATTAGACACACTCGCTGATAATTGGAGGAAAAAGTAATTGCCATTTATCTTTAAAAAAAAAATAAAGCAAAGCACAATAATTCAAAACTAAATATAAAACAACTACAACTAAATGATATATATATTGGCAAAATGAAATAGGATTGAAAAAAGAGTTTTAAGATACCAATTAGAATCAGTAAATCGGAGGACAGACAATACAATGGCAAAACGAAAATGTACAAACAACGATCTTCAATACATATTTATTAAACAGTGATCGTAGTGAGCTAGCCCGGTGCCTATTATTACAGATTTCCTAACCAGCGTTCATAGTCAGCTAGCCCCGTGCCTATATTCCCCCAGCATTCAGGCATAAAAAGAATCCAGAATGCATTTAATAAATAGATATAGCGATCCTGATACCTGACAATCACAGCATAAACATGCAACTTTATATTGTACAAGTACAAAACATTGTCCGTGCACATTTCAATTTACACCATGCTATACTTTTCCAAACTGTCTCCACCTAATTATATTGAGAACCATCATATAAGCGACTGAGCATAGCAACTCGTCAAATACAATACAAGTACTTGTTCTCATTTGTAATATACATGAAATGTTTACTGCTGGACTTGTCTTTTTTGACAATTTTCGAATATCTGTGTCACAAATTACCACGGTTATGTTTCAATTGTTCCAAACGCTTCCTGGTCCTTTACTCATTCATGACGTATCGCTGGGTTTGTGACTAGATTAACCCGACGGGTGCCACTAGTGGATCAGGAAATGTTAACCTTCCATAACACTTAAGTTCACATTCGGTTTTTATTGGGGTTCGTGTTACTCGATATTCAGTTTTATTTGTATGCTCCATAGATCGTGGTTTGTCCTTTTTCTCTTGGCCATTGTATTTTCTGTCGTTCGTCGATTTATGGATTTTTATTACCCATGTGGTATCTTCAATCTCTTCCGCAGCTATCTTTGCTCAATCAATAATGTTAAGGTACGGCCGAATGTGCTTGTCCTGAAATAGGAACTGGATTGCCAACATTATATACACCGGTGTGTTCGGGACCAGCGTTTTCTTGGAAGATAACTAAGAGCAGGAGTAGAATAAAAGTAGAACGTGGTGTAGGACAAAAGCAGCGATTTTCATAGTACAATAAAATGAAAAATAAAGAATACCGTGCTTAGCAGATATGTGTTTTGCCAAAAATCAGAGATTTTCCGTGGACAATTAAAATATATTTTCTGAGAACAACAGCAGATATTCACATGTCCCTGAATTATACCACACCACATATTTTCTTACAGAGAAAGCAACAAATGTCTAAGAACAAAATGAAACTTTATCAGAGTTGTCATCTAAAAACAATTGTAGATATGCAAATTTCCGTGAATACCAAATATTTTCTTACAGAAAAATTAAATAATTTCTATGAGATTTGAAGAACTGTCAAAGAATAGGTATGACATGTATAATCTCTTTGCGATCACTGAGCAGGTATTTTAACAGAGATTTGTCCTAGTATCAGATAGTTCGTGTTACCAATCTTTAGTTTATTGTGTAAGTTTAGTAGAATGTTGTTTGTCCTTCTGTCCTATTTATTTTATTCATTGTGTTCTTTGTTCTTCTTCGATTTACAAATTATGATTACCCCTTTGGTATCTTCAAGCTCTTCTTAATGTTAAGTTAGAACTGATCGGATGCGTGTTTCCTGATAAATGCACGTCCCAGTATACAAGTAAATTACAGTGGTCAAACACATTTTTAGCCAAAAGATGCTTTTTGTTAATTTAGGTTTTTTTTTGCATAAATTACCGTAGCTTTATACAAAAGTTACCGAGGCGTAATGTCATTGTCATCGATGTTATTTCTACGCACCAGGGGTTTTATGATTGTTATGCTTGGCAACATGTTTCATCAAATTTGTTGTGATATCAAACAATGTCGATGATATATAAAATAAATGACATTATTCGAATTACCATGAAAAACAAACTGGCAACATGCATCGTTGTGTTAGTTGGAGCGGTCATTGTTTAATGCAATCCATATATTTTTTTTTACAGATACTATTTGTCAGCTGCTTTACAAAGAGGAAACACAGGTTTGTTTATTTCGTGGGAATGGAATTTATTGTGCATTTCTTCACGACAATATATCGCAATGGAGACAAACGTAGGTTTCCGTTGCCAACTAATTTCTTCTCCACCTGTGATATTCCAAACATACCAGTATTTCATAGTCAATCAATAGAGGATGCACCATTATATGAACGTTTTTACATAAATCCACCAAAATGTCATTATACGATTGTAGAGATGGGTGCCGTAGGAGGACAATTATTCTGCATTTCTAAGTTTTTCGAGGATTATTTAGGCTGGACAAGTATATTGGTGGAGGGAAAAACGTATAATTAAGAAAACAGCAAATAACCGCCCTCACCTCTATAAGGTATAACATAGCCATATGTAGACAAGACCATATTGAATTCGTAGGATCTGAGGCAGTCGGAGGTATTGAACATTATATGGCAGAGAAGCATCACAAAGGATGGATCCCAAACAATTCTGAGAAAATCGTTGTTAAATGTTCCCGGTTACATATTAGTTTGCGTCATATAACGCATATATTTATTTATTTTAGACGTAGAAGGTGGTGAGCTAGAAGCCTTATAGACAATGAATTGGAACATACCGGTGGATTTCCGGCTAATTGAGCTAGATAATACAAACCCGCAAAAAAGATCTTGCAGTTTCCGATGTGTTGTTGTCAAAAGGATACCTACAATCAAAATGGGACATTCATTCAGCAAACGCAATGTATGCAAACGGGTCTAGTTCTTCCTTACTGGTGAATGTCGGTGGAATTACGGTAGAGTTGAGTAATTTAAAGTGATTGTCAGGGAATTGAGGTAGTGTTTGAAAATTTATAATTATTGTTGGTGGAATTGCGGTAATGTTTAGTAGCTAAATAATTTATAATGGATAACGGTGGATTTGTGTTCATTCTTAGAAGTTTATATTGATTGTCGGTGAAATTATGTGCGTGTTTAGTGGTTCACTGTGATTGTCTGTGGAATTGCGGTAGGGTTCAGTAGTCTCCAATGATTGTCGGCAGATTTGGATTGTCGGCAGATTTGTTCCCACGTATCAGTAGTTTATTATGATTATGATTGTCGGTGGACTTGTGTGAGTATTCAGCAGTTGATAATTATTGACGGTTGAATACTGCGGTAGTATTCAGTAGTTTATAGTGATTGTTGCTGGAATTGCGGAAGTATTCAGTAGTTTATATTGATTGTCGGTGGAAAGGGTGTGTGTTCAGTAGTATATAATTGTTTTGTGGGATTGTGGTAGTATTCAGTAGTTTATAATGAACAACAGTGGATTTGTGGGCATGCTTAGTAGATTATATTGATTATCGGTGAAATTGTTCCCATTGAGTAGGTTAGTGTACGTGCCTGTATACTTGTGTGTTTATTTAGTAGCACATAGTGATTGCCGTTGGATTTGTGTGAGTGTTTAGTAGTTTAATGTTATTCCCGTTGGAATTGCGGTCGTATTCAGTAGTTTAGTGTGTTTGTCGGTGGAATTTTGTGCGTGTTCAGTAGTTGATAATGATTATCGGTGGAATTGTGTGCGTGTTCAGTAGTTTATAGTGATTGTCAGTTGAACTGTGTACGCGTTAAGTAGTTTATGATTGTTGGTGGGATTGCGGTAGTGCTTAGTAGTCTATAATGATTGTCGGTGAATTGATGCGGATATTCAGAAGTTTATATTGATTGTCGATGGAATGGTGCGCGTTTGTAGAAGTTCATAATGATTTTCGCTGGAATTGTGGTTGTCTTGAGTAGTTTATGATGACTCTCCGTGGAATTGTGTGCGTGTTCAGCAGTTTATAATGCTTCACGGTGGAAAGTCGGTAGTTTCTACTAGCTTATGGTGATTGTCGGTGGAATAGGGGGCGTGTTTAGCAGTTTATAATGATTGCTGATGGAATTGAGGTAGTGCTCAGTAGTTTACAGTGAATACCGGTGGAATTGTAGTAGTGCTTAGTAGTTTATAATGAATGTCGGTGGAATTTCGATGGTATTTAGTAGTTTATAATTACTATCGGTGGAATTGCGGTAGTGTTTATTAGATTATTATGAATGTCGGTTAAATTGCTGTAATTTTCAGTAGTTCATAGTGATTGCTGGTGGAAGTCAAGTTGTTTTAATAGTTTATAGTCATAGTTGGTGAAATTGCGGTAGTGTTTGGTAGTTTATAGTGATTGTCTGTGGAATTGCTGAATTCTTCAGTAGTTTATATTGATCTCCGGTAGAATTGTGGTAGTATTCAGTAGTTTGTAATGATTGTTGTTGGAATTGCGGTTGTGTTCAGTTATTTATAATGAATGACGGTGGATTGTGTGCATGCTTAGAAGTTTATTTTGATTGTCGGGGGAATTGTGTGCGTGTTTAGTAGTTCATTGTGATTGTTGGTGGAATTACGGTAGTGCTCCGTAGTCTATAATACTTGTCGCTGGATTTGTGTCCATGCCTATAAGTTTATATTGATTGTCGATGAAATTGTGTGCGCATTTAGTGGTTCATAGTGATTTTTGGTAATTTATAGTGAATGTGAATATTGAATATCTGTAATGGATATAAAATATGCGCATATCAATGTATATCAAATCTTATAGTGTTTTAACATTTCATATTTCAGATATTGAAACTGAACACAACTGGCTAAAACAAGCAAACTGAAAGATGTCCATGTTTTCCAAAACAGTGCTGAAACGAACATTGCTAAGAGCTGTAAAACAGAATAAAACATTGATACCTTTATATATGATGCTATCCATATATTTGCTATTTTTCCTCGAATACAAAAACGCACATACACGGAAACCACCAAGTTGTTCATCTGTACCGTACCATTTTTCATCAAATAATATACTGAACATTGTAAATACGGTCTTATCTAATGGATCCACAACTGTCAAAAAGATGAATAATATTTCTAATCGTTATTACAATATACATAGCGTCACGTGTGCACCTGATATCGAACTTGTTGTTGTGGTGAAATCATTTGTTGGAAATGTCTGCCAAAGAGAAGCAATCAGGACGACATGGGGTAGATGCCACAACAAAAACGTGAAAGTCGTTTTTGCTCTCGGCTATTCAAAATTATACGAACAAGTCGTAAGAGAGGAATATATTAATAGTGAAGATGTCATTCAATTCTCATTTTTAGATACGTACAGAAATAATACACATAAAACCATAATGTCTTATGATTGGGTTGTATCAAATTGTTCCAGCAGCACTTTTGTAATGTTCGTTGATGACGATTTCTATGTGAATATACCCAATGTACTCCAATTCGGACACAAAATATTGAAATATACAACGAACACCATGTATGGAAATAAACAGTGCTTCGCCTTCCCTTTCAGAAATAAAAGTTCGAAATGGTATATATCAGATGAGGAGTATCCATACGCCATATATCCAACATATCTTTTAGGCGGTTCTATCTTAACTCACATCAGTATTGTGCGCAAGCTCCAAATCGCATTTCCGTTCTTGAAAGATATATTCATTGATGACGTTTATGTTGGTTTAGTTGCACACGAGCTCAATATAAAATTGGCCAACAATGTCGGGTTTGTTGTTGCCGAAATGGAAGAAAATGATGTGAAAAATAGCATGTCCAATCATGGTTTTAAACAACCAGAAGATTTGTTTAAAGCTTGGGACAATTTTCTGGAACTGTCTTTTTGGGAGAAGCTTGCAAATGTTCAAAGATGTAACACTAAGTAGATATAACATGCAGCCATTATTTTGTCATTTGATCGACACTTTTGTCTAGGTACAATTTAGTCATAGGCAACAACAAATGCCAAGTGCCAAATTGCATCTATAAGATGGCGATGTCCGCATTTTTCATATGTTCTGCATCAAATATATAATTCCTGTTTGCATGAATATTAGTTACTAAATTTGTAAACAAATCATTAAATCAGAGACCTATGTATCAATAGAGTAGTTGTTTCTGAAATATCGTGTAATCCTGTGGCCATTAATTTGCATAGTGATGAAGTTCATAAAGGTATTATGCCAGTTGCGGTGTCGTATAGTAAACTTTCCGCATAGCAAACCGTCCCCTTGAATAGTTACTATATAGTAAACATTCCCCCTCGGAATATTTGCTATGCAGTAAACCTTCCCCCGAATACTTTACTATATAGTAAATATTCCACCTGGGGCAAATTTACTAGATAGCAAACATTATTCCATCCATAGCTGATCATCCCCCGGATATTTTGCAATATAGTAAATGTTCCCCTTTAATCCGTATAGTTACTTTTGATTCGGAATTGAGCACCTTAATCGTGCTTTATTTTTAATTGTTATATATACCATTAATTATATCCGGTTATGATTTAAAGGTAAAAAAGCACATGCTTTGCATTACAAAAATGTACTGAGATATTTTGCAATATAATAGCTCATATTCCCCCTATAATATGTAATATCCGAACTGTTTACGGTTAGGTAGGATGGTTTACTATGCGGAATAAATACTATATAGTAAAAGTTCCCCCATGAGGGAAGGTTAACTATATAGTAAATCTTCCGGGGTGCTACTCTACTATAGGGAAAGGTTTACTCTATGAAACCGGCACTTATTATGATAGTTTCATTCGAATTATTTCTCCAAAGCTCAATATGACGTCTTAATAATGACACTCCACTACTTATATTGCTTCACAGTCCACCGTATTAATATACTTGTTCTTAGAGTGGGTTTGATAAAGTTCACTGGTTTCGTATTGTTATAAGGTATGACTTCGTAATGGCATGGTAACAGGTAGGCCGGAAACGAGGTAGACTGCTGCTTCGTCAATGGCTTACAGGAAAAGAAATTGGAACCGCAGTGGGCTTTACAAAACTTCTTATATTAGACGAGTGGTCAATAATTACACCCATGGTAAAGTTGATTATTTAACTAGGTCAATATGATCTAATTACTTTGACCCAGTAATATTCTATCTGAACAATTATGATTCAACACCTTTCTTCGAGGTTACTTCCTACGTGAAGAAAATTCGATGAACTTTTTGTATTACTCTATTCTTGTGAGAAAATTATACCAGTGTCAATATTTTTCACACAATCAACACTTTAAAATTCTGTCAATTATTCCAAATAAAAAATAAACCAAAACTAACGTAAATGTTCGTATCCTACACTATCATGCTAGTCCTCCTGGTTAATAACATATCTCTGTCATCCAAAAAAAAACATATATTTTTTGGGTTCTCTCTTTTCAAGTGGATTAGTGGCACTTTTTGTCCAACCTTTGTTATTTGATGCCATTTATTCATTTGATGTTATGTCGGAGGAGGCGCGACACGTTTATGTCGTGTGCAAACATTTGCATGTTGCACAACCGGAACTCGGCATCAATATATCGTTATCTGTTGAGAGTGATGTTATCTAATGTTCAGTGTTTTGCTAAGCCGATTACGGCGTTCATTGATGATTAATGGCGAGTTCCTCTCGGTAGATTATTGATAGATATCTATATATGAATGGAATTTACTTAATAATGTTTGTTTGAATGTTAAATGTTATCATCTGCAATTTTCGAGAGGGACATTTTGTCGCCATTTTTTTTTCATTCATAGCGTCCTCAACTGATCAACATTAAAGTTGAAAATTTGTTAAATCTGGTGGAGACTTTTCCTATATTTTTTAGGATGACATAGATCAATCATAATGCTTTCTACATTTTCTTAAGTCCTCTTCAATTTCCATTCATTACGCCAGAATTGACCTTGAAAAATCCCCCAATTTTTCGTGATTTGTGTTGTATCAAGCACATTCTGTGTCAATTTGGATTCATAGAATAACATATTTCAGCCTTTTTAATAGTGATTATGCGATTTCACAGTAAAACATATTGAGGATCACTTGAACTTGATGATCGCAATACTTAAATACAAATATATAATAAAAATTATACGATAAAATATTTCAAGCATAAATGTCACAATACACATTTAACATGTATGTGTAAAAATAAAAGATACTTTTTTCAAATTATTGTTAGCACAGGCACTCGTGTGACATAATTATCGCCACCTTTCTAAGTACTTATTTATTTTCAATAAAATTTCTTTCTTATTTCATCTCTTTTCCCGAATTCATTGTGGATAATACGAGTATATGTAGGGTCGAAACATGTAACTTGCTGTTAACACAAGATTAAGTTAAATGAAGAAAAATTGGATGAAATAATAAAGAAATTTCATTGAAATATATACAAAAAATTGTATGTAACCAGAAAGATGATTAATTCATCAATCAAAATGATATTTAATACAATTTATTAAGAAATACCAATCATATTTTCGTTATTTAGGTAAATACAGATTAAAAAAAAAAACTATGTTTGTCTAATTGATAAGTGACCCACATTAGGCTAAATAAATGAAATGTGACTATGTGTTAAATATTTTTCATTAAAAACATACATGACTTCTATAAATTTTTATTTCCTATCTAATTCTTATCTCATTATGTAACAATATGGCCAGGTTGTTATTTTCATTGAATGACATCTCAAAATAGATGCCTTCACAGTAGGCGCTCTTCCTGTATAATCAATAATTGGCTACATCCCAGTGTATTGTCACTACAAAATGTAAGCCGGTATTGTCCAGTATTGTTACTTGTATTTTACACGAGAACTAATTAGTACATATAGTGTATGTAATGTGTACAAGAATGCTTTAGTATTGTTGTGTAACTAAATGTAATTAAGTATAATGAACTTTCAGAATTATGATAAATTTTGTAGATGTGTATTGCAGAGACGTTTGTTTATTATGCAATAACTAAACTATAATCCTTTTTCTATTTAAAAAAATGCCAAATAAGTATTTGGACAATTAATTAGGATTCTTTAAATAAAAACTCAATTTCATTAAAACTCCCTATCAGAACAGAAAGCAAAAGAATCATAATCGTAGACTTCAACTTTTTTTGGGGGAAATAACAACACTTGTACATTTTTTATACCAGTATTGTTGACAATACTTGTATACAAGTATTTCGATCTTAAAGTTCAAGAAATCCCATATAGGAAAAACAAGTAGAGAGCTTAATGAATTCACATTTAATTTATGTAATTTATTGACGAGATGTTTTCACTCCAACGTCCATATTTAAACTGAATCGTAAACATCAGGTTATCCATAATATACTTGCTATGTGCGTGTCGTGAGCAAAGCGTCGCGCCTCCTCTGGTGTTATGTAATTATTATATAATGTCAATCATGATTATGCTATATTATGTAACAATTTTATATATGCAATTTATTGCAATTATAATAATTAAATGACCTCTTCCACAAATCAGTGTTTGTTTAATGTAGCAAACTAGCTAGGATTCTGTTGTCACTATATTTAATCTACAGGTATATTGGTTGTGATAAAATTAATTTTCTTGGAACAATGAAACAATGTATGTAAACAATATAAATATTGGGCTTTTGTTACACAAATCATGTTTTTAATATATTAAATATTATTGTTTGATTACATGTGAAGAATTTTCTTAATTCTAGTGTGATTCTTTACTGGTATAATGATATATGATTCAATTTCTAATTATGCAATTTCTGTAGATTTCACAGGATTGTTTACTGGTATAATTATATATGATGTAATGTCTGTAAAATGTCGGTTACTTCACAGGGTGAGTTTCTGATCGATTAATGTGCACTCTTGATTGGTTAACATTTATTTCAACATCCGTGGGGATGCGTCTTGTTACCACCGAACACCGCCAACACCACCGAACACCAAAAAAGTACCACCGAACACCTTCAAATGAAAAATAAGATATATTTCAACTGAAAATTAACAGTTTGAGGAATATAACTATCTTAATGAAAGAGTTATTGATAATTTAATCCGCACACATCCTGTAATTCATGCGGAACTGCGTATGTTCCATCTGTCGAACTTGCCCTTTGGTCACTGGGGTAAAGCTGATGACCGTAACTGTAAATTACGGTTATCCCAAGATGACGGACATGAAATTAGATAAGAATATTTTTTGTCGATTAAATTGTTTCTATAATGTATTTTAAATGACACATGCATTAGTGCGATAGTAATCTATGAAGTGTTCACAAGGAAATCACAAATTACGACTGAAAAATGTATATGAAAGAGAAAATCCGATTTTAAAAATCGCTAAGATGACCGTAAATGAAAACTGCAATTACGGTCATCTCAGTTTTCTTACCTGATTTCACGCCCGCCATCTTGGGATAACCGTAATTGTAGTTACGGTCATCAGCTTTACCCCAGTGCTTTAGTGCGGATAACTTGCTGTTCGAATGGGTGAGTGTTCATCATAGAAAGTACTTGCAAAAATTGGTTCTGTTGATATTCTTATTAATCTTATAAATGTCGTTAAAATAGAACTTTGTTGTACGCTTTTAAAAATGAAACTGAGAAAAGAAGAATTTGTTTGTTTTATTTTAATTGCAGAATTTACACAAAATGCTGTAGATTTAATAAAAGCCAACAGTTAGTTTACACAACAATTTTCGAATTTAGACCATAACAGTGGGATTGTGTGAACTATTTTGTTTTATCAAAGGAAAACTAGAAAGCTCACAAGTAGTCAGTTATTTAACAATTACCTGCAATTAGTAGATCAAACGTGCTGTTGTTTATTGATTAACCCTGATTGAACAGGATGATTGGTGATTATCACAAAAGTAAGCCGACACGTGCTGCAATCAATGTGTTCGGTGGTAGAAACAAGTTCGGCGGTTTTGATTAATAATTTTAATGTTTATGTAAAGTAATAGCGAACACTGAATAAAATATACAAATTCTTTTTGATTTTGGCAAATAAAGTTTTAGTTTTTAATGTGTTCTGCAGTATATTTATTACATTTAATTTATTTAAAGTTTTAATTTAAAACTCTGGTTGAGAAAACGTTCGGTGGTACCGTTAAAAATAGAATATAATTTAATTTCATATACAATGTATATAAGTGTTCGGTGGTACAGTAGTTATCACAGATGTTTGGTTTTTGAATTTTTGCAAGAATTTTCCAAATAATTAAGCTAAATTGCAGTTGTTAAAGTGTTCGGTGGTAGTTAAAAACGTTCGGTGGTGTATTTAAAATTCGTAGCATTCAAGTTTTTTGTTATATTATAATAAAACTTTTTTCGGTGATAGTAATAAAAGTGGTCTAGAATGTGTGAAAACTAAACATATCCCTTCATTTTAAGATTAAATGTTTTCGGTGGTACTCCAGACAGTGTTTGGTTGACTGCATATAACGCGCATGCCATTAAAATGATCAATTATGCCGTACTAAACTTATTTCCTTTCTTCAAACATTGAATTTTAAATTAAAATTTACTATTTTATATAATAAAGGTGTTCAGTGGTAGTAAATATGTGTTCGGTGGTACTATTTAGGTGTCTGGTGGTGTTCGGCGGTGTTCGGTGGTGTTCGGTGGTAAAAAGACGCACGGCATCCGTGATCATATTTCTTGGCAAACCTTTTAATAACTTTGATAGCTTTATTTGATAACACTCAGATACAATATATATATATGTGCAACATGAGGTCAATAAACATAACATTTTTATAATAAACGTGAAAGAACAGCCTTCAAATGTACGATGCAGTAGATTAAGTTAGATAATACAATTACTAGTGCAACAAAATTAAAGTAATGCACTAATATTTTTTAGGAACAAAGTCAGTCTCTTGTATAATTCAGTATTGCATATTGAAACTAGAGGCTCAGTTGAGCCTGTATCGCCCACCTGATATAAATAAGTCCTCTTAGGAATGTCTGCATGCCGAATACATCTAAGTTACTATTCAAATCCCATAGGGTTCTATGCTAAAACTATGTCTGCTCATGACAGCCATCTTTGATGACGCTTGTGGTCACCGAACGCAATTTTGAAAGTATATACTACCCAAGGAACATCCATGCCATGTTTGCGTTAAATTGGCGGACTGGTTTCAGAGGAAAATACTTTTAAACAAATATCCCATTGGGTCCTATGTTAAAACTATGTTCGCTGAGGACGGTCATTTTGGACCGAGATTGGGGTAACTGAACACAATTTTGGAAGTTGACCACCTAATGACCATCGATGACATGTTTGCTATATTGGTTTACTGGTTTCAAAGGAGAAGATTTTAAAACATTTTTTCAAATTGGGTCCTATGTTAAAACTATGTCCGCTGATGGTGGCCATCTTGGACGGAGATCTGGGTCACTCGATATAATTTTTAAAGTTGACCATTTAAGGACCATTCATGCCATGTTTGCTTTAAATTGGCTTACTGGTTTCAGAGGAAAAACAATTTAAACATTTTTCCCATAGTGTCCTATGTTAAAACTATGTTCGCTGACGGTGGCTATCTTGGATGGAGGTCGGGGTCACATGAAATTATTTTGAAAGTCGACCACCTAAGAACCATTCTTGCCATGTTTGCTTTAAATTGACTTACTAGTTCCAGAGGGAAAAAAATAAAAAAATTTCCCATAGGGTCCTATGTTAAAACTATGTTCGCTGATGGTGGCTATCTTGGAATGCAGTCGGGGTCACTGCACATAATTTCGAAAGTTGACCACCTAAGGACCATTCATGCCATGTTTGTTTTAAATTGACTTATTGGTTTCAGAGTTAAAGACTTTTAAACATGTTTTCCATGGGATCCTATGTTAAAACTAAGTCGAGTCATGGCGGCCATCTTGAAACTCCGATCGGCAAACGATTCACAATTTAGTACATGACCACCCAATGATCATTCTTCCAAAGTCACAATTCAATTGGTTTAGTGGTTTCTGACAAGAAGATTTTCAAGTTTACAACCAATTAGAACACGTTATTGGCACTGTCGGCCATGTTGAATTTCCGATCTATATCAAAAACACAAATCTGATAGAGGAAAGTCAAATGAACATCTATGGTAAGTTTTATTGAAATATGTTCAGTGCTTTCAGAGAAGAAGAGTTAAATGTGAAAAACTGATGGACGACGGACGCTTACCCATGACAAAAGTTCACATGGCCTATGGTCAGGTGAACTGAAAGGCTTATACCTGTTGCCGGAAAATGTGTGTAAATTCACACGGTTAGTACATGATCAATTAATTTACACATCTATTCTTAGCATACGCTGTAATTAACGCACGTACTTTTGCAAACGCACTCCCGACCACTTCGGATGTTCGAAATTATATTCGAATTTTTTAAATCGTTCCCACTTACCATCTAATTTTCGGTGCGTCTAAACACCGCTAAGACCGTCATAGGACACTAAGACTCTACATACTGCCACTAAGGACATGAAGGAGATGTTTTACTAACATAAAGTACACTGCAATGCATATAAATGTAGAAATTAAACCTAATTTTAAATTTTCTGAGTAATACTATTAACAGTTTTTGATTATATAATGATTTTGTCTGTTATCCGTGGCACGTGTCGTTAATCCAGACGCACTCATGTGTGACACCTGAATGTACATTAAGGTTCCGCTAAAGTCAAATTTGTGTTTAACTTCAAAGTTCAATTTCATGATGTTTGATTCCTCTAGCATACCATACTATATATCAAAATCTTCATTGTAATCGTACAATTCATTTACATCAATTAAAACATCAGTTCACATTCATAAAGTCAGTAGCACTCAAATTAGTATGGTAGTCTTTAAAAAAATCCACTGTTTTTTCTCAGTCCAAATATGACTGAAAAAAAGTGTTATAAAATGTAACTAAAGTTCATATATAGGGTAAGCTATCATTGATTAATTCTTTAATAGAGTCTACATGCCATATTTAATGATTAAAGTTTGGCTACTACAAAAAATTGGAAGTAATTTTATGGTACAGAACTACCTTTTTCAACAATGTATGGAGGCCCATTTTGGCTAAATATAGTACAATACTTTATTTTAAAGAATTGCATGGAAATATCATTTATTACATAAATTTTGAATAGTATAATGTCTGTTCAGCTTCTAAATTGATTAATATTGTATTGCTAAAGTGAAATTTTATTTTGCTGTAACATAGGAAAGGGGGGGGGGGTGGTGGTTGGTACAGAAATGCATATCATTTTCAATAAAGGACACTTACATATATGTTCCTTAACATTTTTGTTTATTACTAAATGTAGCTTTCTCGAAGTTTCGATATTTGTCTTTGTTTTTGTTTTTAACTTTTTCTGAATATAAGGCCCATTTTGTGTTTGGGTTTCTGTTGGATTATAAGCTGTTCCTGTTTATCTGTTTTTGTTAGTTTGCGTCAAGTTGTTTTGTGTATTATTTATGTGTTATAATCAGTATATAAGTTAATAAATTCATCTGACCCCAGATAGTTTCAAAAGTTACAACTGTTCTTAAATTTTAATGAATCCGCAGACACATGTTCCAAATATGTTCGCCATTCACTTCAAAGTGACATTTATTTGATTTTTACATACTTAATATGATTATACTTTAACACGCGTCGTCCTCCGAGTTAGAGTCATCATCACACAAATCAATGATAATAGGTTATATGACACTTTTATCTATACAGTTTTCTTTGTAGTATTTTTCAATGGTCACCACATGTTCTTCTGCTATTGTCCACACATCTTTTGTAATTTTTCCGAAAGCAACATACGTGAGTTCTTTAACAACTTTTAATCGGAAGGTGGGATTGTTCTTCTTAGCTACGAAACCTTTGACTTGCGCCCATATTAATTATATCGAGTTAAGTTCACAGTGTCGAACGGGGGTTCTTATTACTTCATGTTCGTGTAAATTAGCAATTGTATATGTTTTATTAACTACTGGGGACTGTTTTTGTTTTATTTTTTCATATAATACATGTTTTGGTATCAGTAGCAGAAAAGGGAATGTTGAGTAGAGTAAGCTAGTTTTGGAGAACAATTTTTTTCTGACAAAAATTTGGGAACACCGTATCTTCTGTTTTAACATTGTGATAACTTGCATTATCTAACACAACCAAGCTAGGATTTTTCAGAGCAGACATCACCTTATTTTCACACCACTCATTATTCATCTCCTGGTGATAGTCACCATCCTTTGATTTGGCCAGAAACAATAAATCGCAGCCGTCTATCAAACCATCACTTGCATCTGCATGAAAAACAATCAAACGTTTGCCTGTGCCCGATGGTATTTTTGGTGCATCAGACTCATCATTCGGAAGCCACATATAATCTGTGCAGAGATGTTGGTTGACACATGTTTCATCCAGGTACACGATATCTTACCCTGCTTCCCTAAAAGATTTGATCTTTCTCAGATAATTACAATTATCATTGATAATAGACTAATAGGAAGTCTCAGTCTTCTTTCCGACATGGTTTTTGTGGACTCTTGTTTACAAATGGTCCCATTGCTATGGTAACCGTCACAATAAATCATATTTGGAAAATTTTGAAACTTGATCAAATTGTTTAATATGAAATGATTTAAATGGCATTCAATGACATATGTCTCACCAATGGTGCACAAGTTTACTAATACATGTTTTTTGTGGCATGTTTTCTATGTTTCGTTTTGAATGTTCCTTACGACTTGTCACTGTTCCATGATTTCGACTTTGAATATTCCTTATGACTGTTGCTTCGGCATTCTTTTGCCGATGTTGTATCATGTAATGCATGTTCTACCTTCCACAATCCAACACCCATCCAGGGAGTGGTACAAAATGCAGGTGTATATCTCGGTCAACTTGAAATCATGTAATTGTATATATCTTTGATCCGAATATGTGTACATAAAGTATTACTTAGATACATGTCTTGCTTTTGTTTGCCTTGCTACTATAAAGAGTCAACTAATTATGGTCACTTGGTATCCATCAGTGATCATGATCATGAGTTATCTAACATTTTATATGTCAGTTTTGCATATACATGTAAACTGCAATTGGTAGAAAACAAACCTTCCCATGTTTTCAGCAGATTGTTTTTTGATTTTTGGTGTTTTAACGCCACTTTCAACAATATTTCAGCTATATCATGGCGACCAGCCTTAGTGGTGGAGGAAGCCGGAGAGAACCACCGACCATGGGCAAGCAACTGGTAAGCTTTATCACTTGCGGCTGCAAGTCGAGTGCACCCTTTTTTGTAATTTACAAAGCTGAGCGCGAACCCACGCGTATTGGTGATAGGCTTGTATGAGTTGTTAGATCCAAAGACCTAACTCATTGAGCCACCGGGGCAATCAGCAGGTGCATTTACTCACTCAAACATACGAGTAGTTGGGAAATCATTCACTTTGAGATGGCTCTGTTTTAAAAATAGGTCCCTTTTCAAATAACCAGCATAACTGCCTCACATAAATGAAATTGTTGGCTAAATCGAAATAAACTCTTACAATTTGTGCCTTTTTATGGAAACAAAAATATTACATTTTGATCCCTTTAGCCACATTTTAAGTCTAAACAAATATCATATTCTGTCAACTTTTGTTGATGAAAATATGATCTTTTAGTGACATTTTGTGCTTTTTATGTAAACAAAATATTACCTTTTGATCTCTTTATCCACCTTTTATGTCTAAAAATATCATATTTTGTTACACTTTACTGATATAAATTGTCTTTTGTTAAATTTTTGCTACTTTTACTCACCAAAATATTACCTTTTGTTTGCATTTTATTTTCGAAAGGTGGACTTTTTCTGTCTTTGGATGGTAATTGTTAAGTACCTTTTTTCATCTTTTTCCACCACAACAGGTAATATTTTGTTAACTTTTGTCATTCTCAAAAGTGGGCCATTTATATACCTTTTGTTGAACCAAAAGGTAAACAAAAGATTTTCTTTTGAACATGTTGATTGTTTTTTAAAGGTATAGAAAATGTCACAAAAGATAATTAAAATGTAGTCTTTTATGTACCTTTTGTTAAATATAAAAGTTGATTTTCCGTGCAGTGTGCAGACGCCGAAGTGATCGGCAGCAGAAATTGATGATGCCAGTGCAGCGGTATTAACTAAAGGACTATTAAATTTCAAACCACCTGGATGAAAGATCGTCTCTGGTTAATTCATGACGAGGAAACAGACAGATATATTGATTTTTACGGTAGTTTAACACATGTTCGTTCAACTAGAATGCTGTAAAACTAGAAACCTGGAAATTGTGGTCAATGCCTACATTGTTATTATTAAGCTCCGTTAAAATAAGAAAGATGTTTTGATTAAATGAGTTTTGTCGTTGACTAGTAGTACAGGTAGTTGTGACATTTGCTTTTGTGCATGCAAATCAGCAAAACATGTTTGTGAAATAGGTTGTTCTAAAATAAGTTTAAAAGGTATAAAGTAGCAGTATGGAAGCCCAATGGTGACCACAAATTTTGATTTACTATAAGTACATTTTTAAAGCTTTTCACATTCATTTTAACTGATCATATTGCTTTATATGCTACCTGGAAGTTATAAATGAAATACACATGCAAACGTATAATGCATTGCATTTTTTAACACTATAATAATTGTATAATTTAATGGTGTACACTTCCCTATCTCTTTATTCAAAATAGTGCTTCAATTTATATTTTGAATTATACTTGTGTACATGAAACAAACTTGCACATTTGATTTTCATCTTTGGTGAACTTTGTTTAAAAACTCCAAAAACATAACATTATGGCACTCGTTGTGTTTCAAAGATGTATTGTTTTGAGCGGGAAATGGAGAAGCCATACGACTCTTGGGATTGGGATTACAGCTTGGGGTCAAATATATTCAGGACAGCGTAAATTGCAAGAAATGGGAAATATGAAAACTACTCCATTTGTGTAAATCATTTGTTAATTAAAGAATAAATAATACCCTGCTAGAAATGACCAGATTCATATTGCAAGTTTTATCTTACTATGATAAATCTTCACAAGTAATTTAGTCACACAACAACTCGCATGCATGATATTTACTTTCCCATAAGGTAGCAGATATATCTTTAGAACAAAATAGCGTCTATCATATATAGCAGATATATTTTAAAAAATAAAGTAATTTCTATCAAATGTAGCAGATATATCCTATGAACAAAATAACATATATCAAATGTAGCAGATATACCCGAAGAACAAAAAAAACGTTTTTCAAATGTAGGAGATATATCTTTAGAACAAAATAACGTCTATCATATGTAGCAGATATATCTAAAAAATTAAATAATGTCTTTCAAATGTAGCAGAAACATATTAAGAACAATATACTGCATATCAAGTGTAGCAGAAATATCATAAGAACAAAATATAGTATCTCAAATGTGGTAGATATATCTTAAGAACAAAATAGCGTCTATCAAATATAGCAGAGCTATATTACGAAAAATATAATGGATATCAAGTGTAGCAGAGATATCCTAAGAACACAATAACATCTGTAAAATGTAGTAGAGATATCTTAAGAGCAAAATAGCGTCTATCAAATGTTGCAGAGATATCTTAGGAACAATATGGCATCTATCAAATGTAGCAGATATATTATAAGAGCAATATAACACATATAAAATGTAGCAGATATGTCTTTAGAACAAGATAACATCTATCATTTATAGCAGATATATCCTAAGAATAAAATAATGTCTATCAAATGTAGCAGACATATCCTAATAAACATATAACGTCTATCAGATGTAGCAGATGTATCTTTAGAAGGAAATAATGTCTATCATATATAGCAGATATATCTTAAAAATAAAATAATGTCTATCAAATGTAGCAGACATATCCTAATAAACATATAACGTCTATCAGATGTAGCAGATGTATCTTTAGAACAAAATTACATCTATCAAATATAGCAGATATATCAATAGAACAAAACAACATCTATCACATGTATCAGAGATATCTTCTGACCAATGTAGCGTCTGTAAAATGTAGCAGAAATATACTATGAGAAATAGAACGTCAATAAAATCTAACAGATATATCTTAAGGACAAAATCACCTCTTTGAAATGTAGCAGATCCTATGTACAAAATAACGTCTATCAATTGTAGCAGATATATCTTAAGAACCGTATATCGTGTATCAGGTGTGGCTGAGCTATGTAAGAACTAAATTGAGTCTATCAAATGTAGAAGATTTATTCCAAGATCAAAATAACATCGATAAATTGTAGCAGATATATCCCAAGAGCAAAGTACCGTCTATCAAATATAGTAGAGATATTATAAGAGCAATATAACATCTATCAAATGTAGCATATATATCTTTAGAACAAAATAATGGTAATCAAATGTAGCAGATATTTTCTAAGAACAAAATAACATCTATCATATGTAATAGATTAAAATATGTCTATCAAATGTTGCACATATATACTAAGAACAATATACCGAATATAAACTGTATTAGCGATATCGTAAGAACAACATAGAGTCTATCAAATGTAGCAGATATATCCTAAGAAACAAATAAGCGTCTATCAAACGTGGCAGATATGTTATAAGAGCAACATAACATCTATCAAATGTAGCAGATATATCGTTAGAACACACTAACGTTTATCATATGTTGCAGATATATCTTAAAAATAAAATAATGTCGATCATATGTAGCAGAGAAATCATAAGAAAGATACACCGTATATCAAAGGTAGCCGATATATGTTAAGAGCAAAATAGCGTCGATCAAATGTAGGAGAGATATCATTAACACTACATAACGTCTATCATATCTAGCAGACATATCTTAAGAACGCAATCACCTCTATCAAATGTAGCAGAGATATCTTAAGAACAGTATATCGTGTATCAAGTGTAGCTGAGATATCTTAAGAACTAAATTGAGTCTATCAAATATAGCAGATATATCCTAAGAACAACATAACGTCTATCGAATGTAGCATATATCTTCAGAACAAAATAACATCTTTCAAATGTAACAATGAGATCTTAAGAGCAAAATAACGTTCATCAAATGTAGCAGATATATCCTAAAAACAATATAAGGTCTATCAAATGTAGCATATATCCAAAGAACAAAACAACGTCAATCAAATATAACAGAGGTAACGTAAGAGAAATTTAGCGTGTATCAAATTTAGCAGAGATATATTAAGAGCAAAATCACCTCTATCAAATGTAGCAGATATATCATAAGATCAAAATAAGATCTATCAAATGTAACAGACATATTATAAGAACAATATAGCATCTATCCAATGTAGCATGTATATATCTTTAGAACAAAACAATGTCTATCAATTGTCCCAAATGTATCTTAAGAACAAAACAACGTCTATCTCATGTATCAGAGATATCTTGTGAACAATATATTTTTTTATAAATTAAGCAACTATATCTAAAGAGCAAGATAGCGTCTATCAAATGTAGCAGATATATAGTATGAGAAATATAACGTCTATAAAATCTAGCAGATATATCATAAGAACAAAATAGCGTCTATCAAATATTGCAGATATACCCTAAAAACAAAACAACGTATATAAAATGTAGGAGAAATATCTTAATAACAATTTAACGTCTATCATATATAGCAGATATTTCTTAACAACAGTATACCATATATTAAGTGTAGGTGATATATCTTCAGAACAACATATAGTCTATCAAATGCACCAGAGATATCATAAGGACAAAACAACGTATATCAACTCTCTCAGAGCTGTCTTAAGAACAACATAATGTCTCTCAAATGTAGTAGAAATATTATCTAAGAGCAATATAACGTCTATATGTAGCAGATATACCCTAAGAATAAAAGAACGTCTACCAAATGTAGCGGATATATCCTAAGAACCGTATATCGTGTATCAAGTGTTGCTGAGATATTTAAGAACTAAATTGAGTCTATCAAATGTAGAAGATATATCCCAAGATCAAAATAACATCTATAAATTGTAGCAGATATATCACAAGAGCAAAGTACCGTCTATCAAATGTAGCAGAGATATTATAAGAGCAATATAACATCTATCAAATGTAGCATATATATCTTTAGAACAAAACAATGTCAATCAAATGTAGCAGATATTTTCTAAGAACAAAATAACATCTATCATATGTAATAGATTAAAATATGCCTATCAAGTGTTGCACATATATACTAAGAACAATACACCAAATATCAAGTGTATTAGCGATATCGTAAGAACAAAATAGAGTCTACCAAATGTAGCAGATATATCCTAAGAAACAAATAAGCGTCTATCAAACGTAGCAAATATATTATAAGAGCAATATAACATCTATCAAATGTAGCAGATATATCGTTAGAACAAAATAACGTCTATCATATGAAGCAGATATATCCTAAGAATAAAAGAGCGTCTACCAAATGTAGCGGATATATCCTAAGAATAAAATAACGTCTATCAATTGTAACAGAGATTTCTTCAGGACAAAATAACGTCTATGAAATGTACTAGAGGTATCTGAAGAGGAATATAACGTCTATCATATGTAGCAGATATATATTAAGAACAAAACAACGTCTATCAAATGTAAGAGAGATATCTTAAGAATAAAATAACGTCTACCAAATGTAGCAGATATATCATCAGAACAAAACAACGTATATTAAATGTAACAGAGCCATTTTACGAGCAAAATAGCATCTATCAAATGTAGCAGATATATCATAAGAAACAAAATAGTGTCTATCAAATGTAGCAGAGATATTATAAGAGCAATATAACATCTATCAAATGTAGCAAAGCTACCTTAAGAACAACATAACGTCTGTCATATGTAGTTGACATATCCTAAGAACAAAATGAGGTTTATCAAATGTAGCAGATATCCAAATAACAAAACAACGTATACTAATTGTAGCATATATATATCTTAAGAACAAAACAAAGTCAATCAAATGTAACATATATATCTTAAGAACAAAATAACGTCTATCAAGAGTACTAGATATATCTTCAGAGCAATATAAAGTATATCATATATGGCAGATATATCTTGAGAACACAATAACGTATATCATATGTATCAGATGTATCTTAAAAATAAAATAATATCTATCAAATGTTGGAGATGTATATTAAGAACAATACACCGTAGATCAAATGTAACAAATACATCTTAAGAACAAAATAGAGTTGAAAAAAATGTAGGAGAAACATCTTAAGAAGAAAACAACGTCTATCATATCTAGCAGATATATCCTGAGAACAAAATAGCGTCTATCAATTGTAACAGAGATATCTTAAGAACAAAAAAGCGTCTATCAAATGTAGCAGATATATCTCAAAAACAATATGACGTCTATCAAATGTAGCAGAGGTATTATAAGAGCAATATAACATCTATCAATTACAGCATATATATCATTAGAACACAATAATGTCAATCAAATGTAGCAGATATTTTCTAAGAACAAAATAACATCTATCATATGTACTAGATTAAAATATGTCTATCAAATGTTGCACATATATACTATGAACAATATACCGAATATAAAGTGTATTAGCTATATCGTAAGAACAAAATAGAGTCTATCAAATGTAGCAGATATATCATAAGAAACAAATACGCGACTATCAAACGTGCCAAATATATTATAAGAGCAATATAACGTCTATTAAATGTAGCAGAAATATCTTCAGAACAAAATAACGCCTATCATATGTAGCAGATATATCCTAAGAATAAAAGAGCGTCTACCAAATGTAGCAGATATATCTTAAGAACAAAACAACTTCTATCAAATGTAACAGCGATATCTTAAGAATAAAATAACGTCTACCAAATGTAGCAGATATATCAGCAGAACAAAACAACGTATATTAAATGTAACAGAGCTATCTTACGAGCAAAATAGCATCTATCAAATGTAGCAGATATATCATAAGAAACAAAATAGTGTCTATCAAATGTAGCAGAGATATTATAAGAGCAATATAACATCTATCAAATGTAGCAGAGCTATCCTAAGAACCCAATAACGTCTGTAAAATGTAGTAGCGATATCTTAAGAGCAAAATAGCGTTTGTCATATATAGCAAAGCTACCTTAAGAACAACATAACGTCTGTCATAAGTAGTTGACATATCCTAAGAACAAAATGAGGTTCATCAAATGTAGCAGATATCCAAATAACAAAACAATGTATACTAATTGTAGCATATATATATCCTAAGAACAAAACAACGTCAATCAAATGTAACATATATATCTTAAGAACAAAATAACGTCTATCAAGTGTACTAGAGATATCTTCAGAACAATATAAAGTATATCATATATGGCAGATATTTCTTAAGAACACAATAACGTATATCATATGTATCAGATGTATCTTAAAAATAAAATAATATCTATCAAATGTTGGAGATATATATTAAGAACAATACACCGTAGATCAAATGTAGAAAATATATCTTAAGAACAAAATAGAGTCGAACAAATCTTAAGAAGAAAACAACGTCTATCATATCTAGCAGATATATCCTGAGAACAAAATAGCGTCTATCAATTGTAACAGAGATATCTTAAGAACAAAAAGGCGTCTATCAAATGTAGCAGAGATATCTCAAAAACAATATGACGTCTATGAAATGTAGCAGAGGTATTGTAAGAGCAATATAACATCAATTAAATGTAGCAGATATATTGTTAGAACACAATAACGTCTAGCATATGAAGCGGATATATCATAAAAATAAAAGAACGTCTACCAAATATAGCAGATATATATTAAGAACAATATATCGTAGATCAAATGTAAAAATATATCTTAAGAATATAATAGAGTCGATCAAATGCAGGAGAAATATCTTAAGAGCAAAATAACGACTATCATATGAAACAGATATATCTTAGGAATAAAAGAACGTCTACCAAATGTAGGAGATACATCCTTAGAACAAAATAACGTCTACAATATGTAGCTGATGTATCTTAAAAATAAAATAATATCTATCGAATGTTGGAGATATATATTAAGAACAATATACCGTGTATCAAATGTAGAAAATATATCTAAAGAACAAAATAGAGTGAATCAAATGTAGCAGATATATCCTCAGAACAATATAACGTCTATCAAATGTAGCAGATGTATTATAAAAGCAATATAACATCAATCAAATGTAGCAGAGATATGTTAAGATCAATATACGTAGATAAAATGTAGCACAAAATCACCTCCATCAAATGTAGCAGATATATCATAAAAATATAATTATGACTATCAAATGTTGCAGATATACATATATATATATATTAAGAACAATATACCGAATATAAAGTGTATTAGAGATATCTTAAGAACAAAATAGAGTTTAACAAATGTAGCAGATATATCATCAGAACAAAATAACGTCTTTCAAATGTAGCAGATATATCCTAAGAAATAAAAAAAGCGTATATCAAATGTAGCAGAGAAATCACAATATGGCTTCTTAAATGTAGCAGACATATATCTTAAGAACAAAATAGAGTCTATCAAATGTAGTAGATAAATCGTTAGAACACAATAACGTCTATCATATGTAGCAGATATATCTTAAAAATAAAATAATGTCTATCAAATGTAGCAGATATATATTAAGAGAAATATAACGTCTATCAAATCTAGCAGATATATCTTAAGAACAAATTCACCTCTATCAAATGTAGCAGATTTATCCTAAGTACAAAATAACGTCTATCAAATTTATTAGAGATATCCTAAGAGCAAAACAGCGTTTGTCATACATGGCAAAGCTACCTTAAGAACAATACCACGTCTATCATATTTAGGAGATATATCATAAGGGCACAATAGCGTCTATCAAATGTAGCAGAGATATCCTAAGAGCAAAATAGTGTCTATCAAATGTAGCAGGTATACATCTTTAGAACACAATAGCGTCTACCAAATGTAGCTGACTTATCCTAAGGAGAAAATAAGGTTTATCAAATGTAGCAGATATCCAAATAACAAAACAACGTCTATCAAATATAATAGATATATCTTAAGAACAAAATAGCATCAATCACATGTGGCAGATATATCCTAAGAACAAAACAATGTATATCGAAGGCGGCATATATCTTAAAAACAAAATAACGTCTGTCAAATGTAGCAGATATATCCTTAGAACAAAATGACGTCTATCAAATGCAACAGGGATATCGCAAGAGTAAAATAGCGTCTATCAAATATATCAGATATATCATAAGAAACAAAATAGTGACTCCCAAATGTAGCAGAGATATCACAAAAACAATATGGCGTCTATCAAATGTAACAGATATCCAAAGAACAAAGCAACGCATATTAATTGTAGCATATAAATCCTAAGAAGAAAACAACGTCTATCACATGGATCAGAGCTCTCTTATGAACAATATAGCGTTTATAAAGTGAAGCAGATACATCTAAAGAACAAAGTAGAGTCTATCAAATGTAGCAGAGATATTATAACATCTATGAAATGTAGCATATATAAATATATATATATATATATATATATATATAAAAGACATACTGGTACACAAGAAACNCAAAAAAGCATTTCCTGACCCGCCGATTGTAGCTTTCAAACGCGACAAAAATATAAAAGACATACTGGTACACAAGAAACATAATTTGATTTTTAACTAACAACAAAATGTTTGTCGCCCGTGTGCTAAAAACTGTGTTTTATGTTCTCAAGTTATGGAGAGTGGAACATTTAAAGACAACGACGGAAACGAGTACACCGTTCAAGGATTGATTGATTGTAAAACTGTGGGAGTTATTTACGTTATCAACTGTACAGAATGCAACAAATTAATATACATAGGACAAACAGGAGGTACGCTATACCAACGAATGCTCCTAATTTTTTTCCAAAAATACGGACACAGAAAACAGACGATCCAATTGCAAATCACTTTACGCAACATTATCATTCTGCGGAAGATCTAAAAGTATTCGGCATTGAAAGAGTTTTAGGCATTGAAACATACAGAAGAGTAAAAGAAGCATTCTGGATAAAAAAGTTAAAAACATTGGAACCATATGGATTAAATACACAGTACGAACGTTAAATTCAATTGCTGCAAAATAGCGTCAGTGAATGTAATTATAACGTCATGTTTCTGGCAACCATTGTTACCCTTAGTGTAAAACATATTTCCAATGAAGAAGGCCGGAATGGACGAAACGTCTGGGAAATTTGTGTTATAGTTTTTATTTATATATATATATATATATATATTTAGAACAAAATAATGGCAATCATTTGTAGCAGATGTATCCTAAGAACAAAATAGCGTCCATCAAACCAAGCAGATAAATCATCAGAACAAAACAACATCTATCAAACGTAGCAGATATATCATAAGAACAAATCAACGAATATCAACGCTATCAGAGCTGTCTTAAGAAAACAATTAATGTCTATCAAATGTAGCAGAAATATTCTAAGAGTATATAGCGGCTATCAAATGTAGCAGAAACATCCTAAGAACAAAATAGCATCTATCATATGTAGGATATATATATTAAGGTTAAAAGACCGTCTACCAAATGTAGCAGATATATCATAAGAACAAAATAACGTCTATCAATTGTAACAGAGATATCTGGAGAACAAAACAACGTCTATCAAGTATAACGTCTATCATATATCCTAAGTATAAAATAACGTCTATCAAGTGTAGTAGAGATATCTTAGTAGCAAAATAGCGTTTGTGAAATATAGCAAAGCTACCTTAAGAACAATATAATGTCTATCATATGTAGCAGAGATACCTTAAGAGCAAAATAAGGTAATCAAATGTAGCATGTATCCAAAAAACAAAACGACGTATATTAATGGTAGCACATGTATCATAAGAACAAAACAACGTC
This sequence comes from Gigantidas platifrons, assembly GCA_002080005.1. Classification (NCBI taxonomy): domain Eukaryota; kingdom Metazoa; phylum Mollusca; class Bivalvia; order Mytilida; family Modiolidae; genus Gigantidas; species Gigantidas platifrons. Next base: position 207,613 of record MJUT01048807.1, read on the forward strand.
TATCAAATGTAACAGAGATATGTTAAGAGAAATATAACGTCTATCAAATTTAGCAGATATATCTTCAGAGCAAAATAACGTCTATCAAACGTAGCAGATATATCTTAAGAACAAAACAGCGTCTATCACATGTATCAGATATTTACTATGAAAAATATAGCGTGTATAAAATGTAGCAGATATATCTAAATAACAATATAACCTCTATCAAATCTAGCCGATATATCATAAGTACAAAATCACCTCTATCAAATGTAGCATGTATATCCTAAGTACAAAATAACGTCTATCAAATGCAGTAGAGACATCTTAAGAGCAAAATAGCGTCTATCAAATGCAGCAGAGATATATTAAGAGCAATGTACCGTATATCAAGTGTACCAGAGATATCTGAAGAACAAAATATAATCGATCAAATGTAGCAAATATATCCTTAGAACAGCATAACGTCTATCATATGTAGCAGATATATCATAAAAATAAAATAATGTCTATCAAATGTTGCAGAGATATATTGAGAAAAATATACCTTATATCAAATGTAGCAGAGATATCATAAGAACTAAGTAGATTCTATCAAATGTAGCAGATATATTCTAAGAGAAAAATAGCGTCTATCAAATGTAGCAGAGATATCATAAGAACACAATAGAGTCGATCAAATGTAGCAGACATATCCTACGAACAAAATAAGTTCTATAAAATTTAACAGATATCCGAAGAACAAAACAACGTATATCAAGTGTAGCATATATATCATAAGAACAAAAGAACGTATATCAATTGTAGCATATATATCATAAGAACAAAACAACGTATATCAATTGTAGCATATATATCATAAGAACAAAACAACGTCTATGAAATGTATCAGATATATCCTATGACCAATATAGCGTTTATCAAATGCAATAGAAATATCTTAAATGCAAAATAGCGCCTATCAAATGTAGCAGTATACCGTGTATCAAGTGTAGCATACATATTCTAAGAACACAATAAGGTATATAACACGTAGGATATATCCGAAGAACAAAACAACGTATATCAATTGTAGCATATATCCTAAGAACAAAACGACGTCTATTAAATGTAACAGATATATTTTAAAAGAAATATAACGTCTATCAAATTAAGCAGATACACTGCACGAAAATAATCCTTTGTTCGCCTTTTAATGTTCACAAAAGTTAAATAAAAGATCATCACCCCGGACAGTCAATCTTGTGTTAGCTTCTGAAGATTCACAGGTCACCTTTCAATTTTCAGAAAAGATGACAAAATGTCATATGTTATCTTTGGTTATTGTGGAAAGATGACGAAACTTTTATTCTTGCTGAAGGATTATGGCATATCATTTTGCACCCTTTGCTGTGTGGAGAAAGGTTAAGAAATATATATTGGAAACCGAACTTGTCCATAAAGGGGGAGAACGTCCCATATATTTATTCATTTATGCTAATTATACATTTTATTTCCTTTTCTTCTTTTTTATTTTTTAGAGTCGAGAAATATATATGCTTTCGTTTTAGACTTGAGGCGATGTTTCAACATAATCCGAGGCAATCACATTACAAATCGGATTTTTTTTTAGAGAAGAGATATGGTTCGTGAATCGATAGGCGGCAGCGCGTCCTAAATGAAAATAGCCAGCCAAGAAAGACAAAGAAGTTGATGCCATCGATAGAGCTTGCCAAGAAATTCTACGACAGATGCATTGCTTAAGATTTTATTAAATCTATTGCTTCAATCAGCAATTATATCTGCAATTGTAGGTTTGTATTTCTAACATATACATTATTACGAGTACACTCCAAGTGCAAACAACGACCCGCCCCCTTTTCAAAAACACGGAAAGAAACATAGAAAATACCTACAAAAAGGAAAAATATATGGAAAAACTCCCTCGTAAAAAGCAGGTTGAAGCTAAATATTTTCCCGTGTCCATTGTGTACCCTGTTGATGATTGATAGATTATTGTTATTAAGTTCTGCAGTTTCATTGCATCCTCAATCTCATGACGTCATCTCGTCATGGTACTGGAATATAACCCAATCATCAAATACTTTTACAGAAAGAACATACATCAAATCATAGTGATTTAAAGAAAGCTTGTTTACATATCTAATATGGATAAGGGTTTGCTACTTGTGCTTAAAACAGAAAAGGGGGGGTTACATTTGTATGTTACTTTAATCCCTTTTGGGATCCGAAGCCAGAGTTGTTTTCTGATATTGCCTGCCTCCGAATCCCTTATCCAGCCGCCGCTTCAGATCCATTGAATGTCGCCATGCTGACTTGTTTTGAAAGTATGTCACGTGATCGCTTTTTCCACGAATTACGCGGTATCAGAATAGAACTTTGCCTTCGAATCCCAAAACGGGATTAATGTTACTTAGGCAGCATCATGGGTAATCGTGGAGTGCGTTGTTTTTCATTGAAATTATGACGTCACTATCGACGCTAAACAGGTTGGCAACAAGTCACTAAGCCAGGAATATTCCCTCGTTTGGGGGACTACCCCTCAAATTAGGGTTAAAATATCCGCCAAATAAGGGATTGTCAGCTTTAGAATGAATTTAAGGCATTAAAATCATGTCAAACTTACTGCAATAGTGAATCAAACTACAAAAAGAGTAAAACCTACCCAGACCATACATGCATTTCAGAAAAAAAATACTCGTCTGGTCTGGACCATTTATACAAAATTTTCAAATGCATATCCGGTCTGGAAAATATACAAATGTATATTGCTTGAAAGGTATTATTGGGTTATATTTTCATCACATTTATTATTAGTGTAAAACAGGTTGGTCGTAAAAAGGCATATAATAGGCAATTTGGTATATAACAAGCCAACGTACCTATTATTTTGTAATGCAAGTGTTTTAATTTTATACGTAGTAATATTCCAGCAGCACCTGCATACAGCGTATTTATCTCTCAGATGCTACGATATTCCAGAGCTTGTGGTTACTATCAAGATTTCCTTGAAAGAGGGTTGTTGTTAACAAGGAAGCTACTGAACAAAGGGTTCCTTTTGGTAAAGTTGAATTCATCACTTAGAAAATGTTACGGTCGCCACTATGATTTGGTTGACCGTTAACTTATGGAATATCTGTATCACAAATGACTTCCCGGTCTTTTCCTCATTCACGACCTATTACCGGATTCGTAACTAGATTTACACGACGGGTGCCACTAGTGGAGCAGAATCTGCCTACCCTTCCGGAGCACATGAGTTCACCCCCGATTTTTAGTGGGGTTCGTGTCACTCGATCTTTAGTTTTATATGTACATTTGTATGTTTTGTAGATCGTTGTTTGTCCTTTTGTACTTTTTCTTTTGGCCATTTTGTTGTCTGTTCTACTTCGAAATGCGGTTTCTGATTGCCCCTTTGATATCTTCCAACTCTTCTTATTCAAAAATGCACTTATATTTTTTACATGTATGTAAAAAAGCAGCAGGTAGTCAAAATTAACTGTCTTGTTCCTATGAGTTTGACATAAGAAGAATTTACTACATTTTTTGTATAATAATCAGATATCAGGTGTAAATCTGTATACTGTAAATTCAGGAATGTATGCGTGTATTTATTATTGACAGCGAGTTTTAGTTAATGCGATTTCATTTTATGTTCTAATAGAACATTACTTCCGAAGGTAAAAATGCGTGTTTTTATTAAAGGCAATGAATGACCTGTCGCAATATTCGCATCAATAGAAACATAATTTGACATCTGAATTCATTCATGTCTTTCAGATAACTTCCTCATTGTTTTTTAAGTGTTTTTATGATGCCTATTATTACTTTTTATTACAGATGGAAAAGTGTTTTATCTCATGAAAACAGAGCTAAAAAAAGAAGCAATAATAGAAAGATGGACAGATGCACTACACATCTTGGACACAATCTTTGGACTTGAAAAGGTAACTAGGAATTTAGTAGTCGCAATTGTATGTTATCATAACCTGATTTGGTACCAGCATTCCATCTTATAGAATACATAGTGTGGTGGTACAAGACTTTGCATCAGGTCGAGTTTGTTGTGTGAACCAGTATCAGTACGAGTCGTGAAAGCGACGAGTTGTGATGCGGTTAGTTCACGCAACAGACAAGACATGATAAGCAGTCTTGTACCACCACACTATGTATGTAATAACTTTATCTAACATTTCAATAAAAACGATTTTTAAACAAATAGCAAGGGTTGATTTAAAATGTGTACAATGTTCTGAGTGAGACTACATTTTGTGTATAACGTCATGACGTCATGCCATTTTTTTCCATTCATTCACCAACGTCAGGTTACTGTGTTTTGTCTCACATTCCAATGGTATGACGTCATGTCAAAGTAGTTCGGCAGAGAACGTCTCGTGCAACGTCGCGCCATTCTTTTATCACCACAGTCTGAGCGTGGTGATACAACATCTTGTATCAGACACCTTGTATCAGACAGGCGACTTTCGTTAATTTCAAAGGAAAATTTATATATAATGTTAGATAATTGCATTTATTATGGACATACGCATGTAATCCTTGAATTGTTTTGTATTTGGTTTGGAAACATTCTTTCATTAGATCAGTTGAATTGTGATGTCCTCTATATTTTTTATACAATTTGTGTTGGTATTTTTGCAGGACACTGACGATGGAGGTGAAGATGATAATCTGGAAGTTCTGAAAATACTGAGGAAAGTGGAACCGAAAACCAAGTTTTCAACAACAAAAAATGAAATTGACTTGAATACTGAGGTTGATGTAAGCATTATAATTTTAACAAATGTTATTGATTACACCATGTTAAGAAGTTCCATGTCCCATGAACACCTTTTTATTTTCTCAAATTTAGTTCTACACATCCTTGCCCAATATAAAGGTTCCTATTAAAAATAGACAGGATCCGAAATTAACGGACGCTAAGACGCATTTTGCGTGTACTTTTCCAATTTTGTCTCTAAAAATATGTAGTGGGAGTAGCATATTGCGTGTATGTTATTTTCAGTAGATTGAATGAAGCAGAAAAGGGGTAAACAATATTCACTTGCTCGAATTTTCCTTTTTGACATGTTGTCAATGTTTGATTAGCACTATTTATTGTTTCTCTCTACCGATTACACCAGTCTGTCATTATATAGTTTAACATATGTTATCTTTAAAACACGTGTATCTGTCTTGCTTGTACAATTTCATAATGGTAACCTCTCTTTATAGGTAAAATTTGCCAACCTGCAATATAAAAAGAAGTCACCACCAAGACTTGCTGTATTAAAGAATGTGGACAAAACCATCAGTTCAATATACATTGTGGGAGATGGCCTGAAAATAAAAAAGAAAAAGACGTTAAATCTGTATTAGAATTGATATTAATCAGCTACAATGTTTTTGATTTAACTTACCCCAAATGTTACCAACTGTTCGGTTTCTTCCAGTTGATATTACTGGAAGATGAAACGCATTTCCACAAAGGGAATACAAAATTTTTATGAATTAGATTTGATATGTTGACTTTCAGTGTTTTAGTTTTGGGATGTTTTTGTCAAAAATTTGTAGACAAAGACAATTTATATTTGCCAATACATATCTTGTGCTGTGAAGTTTATGTCCTACGAATGCCAACTATCGATCTCGTTTTCAAATATCAATGAATTTTTTTAGCTCTGTATCTAATTTTTATAGTGTCAATTTCTAAGATATTGTCTTAATTGGCCTGGTGTATCATGCATGGCATATGTTTGCAAATATACTGACTGAAAGGGTCAGTTTATCAATTTCTGGGAGAGTACGATGTATACATTGCATTGCTAGATATGATCTGGCCTTAACCCAATTTAAAGATCAACTTTCTCACATTCTGTTTTCATGACTGCTGCAGTTGATATATTAGTTTATTTTGCCTGTTACAATTCAGTATTATTGCATTTTAATACGAAACAAGAACTGTTTTATTTGCAAATATATTTGATTGTAATTGAATCAATATTATTTTTTTATACTAGGCATGTGTTTTTTTTTATATTCTTGTAAATAATTGGTGATTAATTGTTGACTTATTATGGTAAACGTTATAGTTTCACTTGCTTTAAACTGGTGTAAAGTGTTAAGAAATGGACTGGCATCAACTGCAAAAAAATTAAAACTGAAGAGATGGATTTCCCACGTATTTTGAGTTTATATGTCGCACACTGTCTAAAGAGTCCCTGTTCAATATGATCAGATGTAAGAAGGCATGCACATTAAAGCTGTTGGTGAAGCTGCTACTTACAGTCTTCTGATCAATACCTTTATGTTTTCTTACAGACTTAAATCAACATAAAATCGCATTTCAATACTTTTTAAACTTTGCTACACAGGTTTCTTAATGTACATTTTTAAAATGAATAATTATTGGAGGAGAGAAAATAAGAAATATTCTATAGTTATGTCCTAACTTGTTCTTAATGTGAATATTTGGTCAGCAATGGAAATTATAAAATATAGTAAAATTGTGCCATATATTGTAATTTGATTTGTTTCTCCATTATTCGGAGTACTGTAGATGGTGGGTCAACTTGTATGTTGTCTGTCAATACATTGTATGATTTGAATAAATGGCTAAATGTTGGTGTCTTGTATTTTCCATTCTTTTCTTAAATATATCTATATTTTCCTCAAGTGATATGGTTATGAATGTAGACCCGAGACACTCAATTTTTTGACTTCCTGTTTATCGAACCACCACTTTGTGCTTTTAGCTCACCTGCTATTGACATCATTTGGCGTCCGTCGTCTGTCCGTAAACATTTCAATCTTTTTCTAGAGAACCACTGAAGCAAATGGGACAAAGCGTGGCAGGACTGTTCATGTTCATGGTCTAACCAAGTGTTGTTACGATAGATTATCCAACATGGCTGCCAGGGGCCATAACATCCAAGAACAAGATAGAGTCTATCAAATGTAGCAGATATTTTATAAGAACAAGATAGCGTTTATCAAATGTACCAGAGATATCCTAAAAAAGATATAGTGTCTAGCAAATGTGGCAGATATATTATAAGAGGAATATAACATCTATCAAATATAGCAGATATATCCTGAGAACACGATAACGTCTATCATAGGTAGCAGATATATCTTAAAAATATAATGTCTATCAAATGTAGCAGAGATATATAAAGATAATTATATCGTCAATCAAATCTACCAGATATACCTTAAGGAGAAAATCACCCCTATCAAATGTAGCAGATATATCCTATGTACAAAATAAAGTCTATCAAATTTAGCAGAGATATCATAAGGACAAAACAACGTCTGTCAACTCTATCAGAGCTCTCTTAAGAACAAAACAATGTCTATCAAATGTAGTAGAAATATTATAAGAGCAAAATAACGTCAATCAAATGTAGCATCAATATCCTAGGGACAAAACAACGTATATCAAATGTAGCAGATATATACTAAGAACAAAATAACCTCTATCAAATGTACTAGAAATGTCTTAAGAGCAATATAACGTATAGCACATGTAGCAGATATATCTTAAGAACAAAAGCAGCTTTCTCAAATGTAGCAAAGCTATCTTAAAAACAAATTAATGTCTATTAAATGTAGCAGAGCTATCATGAGAAAAATGTTACGTCTATCATATGTAGCAGATATATCTTAAGAACAGCATACCGTATATTACGTGTAGCTGATATATCCTCAGAACAAAATAACGTCTATCGAATCTAGCATATATATCTTAAGAACAAAATAACGTATATCAAATGTTGCAGATATATATTAAGGACAATATACCGTTGATCAAGTGTAACAAAGATGTATAAGGAACAAACTAACGTCTATCAAATGTAGCAGAGATATCCTAAAAAAATAGGGTCTATCAAGTGTAACAGAGATGTTTTAAGAGGAAAATATAGTCTATCAAGTGTAACAGTGATGCGTTAAGAGGAAAACAGGGTCTATCAAATGTAGCAGAGAAATATTAAGAACAATATACCGAATATAAAGTGTATCAGATATATCTTAGCAACATAATAGAGTCTATAAAATGTATCAGATATATCATTAGAGCAATATAATATCTATCAAATGTAGCAGATATATCGTTAGAACAAAATAACGTCTATCATATGTAGCATATATATCTTAAAAATAAAATACTGTCTGTCAAATGAAGCAGAGGTATATTAAATGAAATATTACTTCTATCAAATCTAGCAGATATATTCTGCGAACAGAATCACCTCTATGAAATGTAGTAGATATATCTTAAGAACAAAATAGCGTTGGTCAAATATAGCAAAGCTACCATAAGAACACTATAACGTCTATCATATGTACCAGAGATATCTTCAGAACAAAACATATCATATCAAATGTAGCAGAGCTACCCTAAAAACAAAATAACGTCTATCAAATGTAGCAGAGATATCAGAAATACAAAACAACGTCTATCAACTTTATCAGATATATATTGAGAGAAATATAACGTCAATAAATAAAATCTAGCAGATATATTTTAAGAACAAAATCACCTATATAAAATGTAGCAGATAGATCCTAAGTGCAAGAGGCATCTTAAGAGCAAAATAGCGTTTGTCAAATACATCAAAGCTTTCTTAAGAACAAATTGACGTCTACCAAATGTAGCAGAGATATCTTAAGGACAATATAACGTCTATCAAATGAAGCAAGAATATATATTAGGAACAATATACCGTATATCAAGTGTATCAGATACACATTAAGAACAAAACATATTATATCAAATGTAGCAGATATATCTTAAGAGCAAAATATAATTGATCAAATGTAGCAGACATATCATAAGAACAAAACAACGTCTATCAAATGTAACATATATATCTTAAGAGACATATAACATCTATACAATTTAGCAGATATATCTTAAGAGCAACATTACGTCTATAAAATGTAGCAGAGATATCCTAGAAAAAAATAACGTCTATCAAATGTAGCAGAGATATATTAAAAACAGTATACCGTGTATCAAGTGTTGCAGACATATTCTAAGAACAAACTAAGGTCTATAACAGCTACCTGAAGAAGAACAACGTATATCAATTGTAGTATATATATCCTAAGAACAACACAACGTCTATCAAATGTAACAGAGATATCATTAAACAAATCAACTTCAATCTAATGTAGCAGATATATCCAAAGAACAAAACAACGTCTATCACATGTAGCAGAGCTATGTTAAAGAACAAAATAGTGGCTGTCAAACACCGAAGTGTTAACCTAAGAACAAGATAATGTCTATCAAATGTAGCAGTGATATTTTAAGAGCAACATAACATCTATCAAATGTAGCATATATATATTTAGAACAAAAACAACGTCTATCAAATGTAACACAGAATTCTTAAGAGCAAAACAGCGTCTATCAAATGTAACAGATATATCATTAGGGCAATATAACATATATCAAATGTAGCCGATATTACTTTAGAAAAAAATAATTTCTATCATATGTACCAGATATATCCTAAGAACAAAATAAGGTATATCACATATATCAGATATATCGGAAGAACAAAACAACGTATATCAAATGCAGCATATATATCCTTAGAACAAAACAACGTCTGACAAATGTAACAGATATCTTAAGAGCAATATATCGTCTATCAAATGAAGCAGATATATGTTAAGAACAGAATAACGTCTATCAAATGTTACAGATATATCATCAGAACAAAAGAAGGTATATCACATGTAGGAGATATATCCTAAGAACAAGACAACGTCTATCAACTGTATCAGAGCTATCGAAAGAACAAAATAATGTCAATCAAATTTAGTAGAGCTGTCTTAAGAATAAAATAACGTCTATCAAATGTAGCATATACATCTTAAAATAAAATATTTTCAATCAAATATAGCAGATATATCCGAAAAACAAAACAACGTATATCATATGTACCATATATATCATAAGAACAAAACAATGTCTATCAAATGTAACAAAGATATCTAAAGAGCAAACTAGCGCCGATCAAAACAGAAGTGATATTCAAAATACCGTTTATCATATGTAGCAGATATATCCTAAGACCAAAATAGCGTCTATCCAATGTAGCAGATATATCATCAGAACAAAATAGCATCTATCGCATGTAGCAGATATATCATAAGAACAAAATATCGTCTATCAAATATAGTAGAAATAGGATAATAGCAATATGACGTCCATCAAAATTAGCAGATATATCTTAAGCAACAAAATAACGTCTATCAAACATAGACAATATATTATATGAACAACACAACTTCTATCAAGTGTAGCAGAGATATACTAAGTGCAAAATAATGTAAATCAAATGTAGTAAGGAAAATCTAAGAACAATACAACGTATATCAAATATAGCAGATATATCTTTAGAATAAAATATCGTCTATCAAATATAGTAGAAATACAATAATAGCAATATAACGTCCATCAAAATTAGCAGATATATTTTAAACAACAAAATAGCGTCTATCAAAAACAGAAGTGATGTCTTAAGAACAAAATAACGGCTATCAAATGTAGCAGAGATATCTTAAGACCAAAATAACGTCTATCAAATATAGTAGAAATATCCTAAGAGTAATATAACGTCTATCAAATGTAGCAGATATATCCTAAGGACAAAACAACGTCTATCAACTCTATCAGAGATGTCTTAAGAACAAAATAATGTCTACCAAATGTAGTAGAAATATTCTAAGAGCAATATAACGTAAATGAAATCTAGTAGAAATATCATAAGAACAAACGAACGTCTCTCAAATGTTTACATCTCGCCATTGATTCGTCATGCAAGAGCCAGTAGCAATTATTCTGATTTCTTGAAGTGTCGTATTTGTCTGAAAAACAGGCTACTGGACCAAGGCTATAAAAAGATTCGCCTTATTCGATCTCTTAAAAAGTTTATATTCCGATATCAAGATATTGTCGAAATATATTCTGTCTCTGCAGATACACTAGTAAAAGATAAATTTTCATATAGTGAAAATGTATAAAGATAAGGATTTGGTATACGTGGTTTACAATGTCAAAAATATTTGTTGTTAATGTGTGACGTAAGAATGCTTTTGACATTTACTGTCGTAATTAAAATATTTCAAAGGACTCATAGTTGATGGTGATAGTTCACGAGATATATTATATACTGAGTTTGGTACTGTTTGACTGCTATTTTGCCTGTTGTTGCCACTATTGTGGTAAATGCTGTTTTAGTGACAACGGAACCTTTGAACTGCAATGGAGGCGAGTTGGAGCCGTACAATCTGATTCAATTCACCATTTCTTTAGAAATGCCTGTACCATGTCAGGACCATTGCGGTTTTCCAGTTTCCCGGATGTTGACTGATTTTGTCTGTTTATTGATTTATGAGTTTTAAATTTCCGTTTGGAAGATTGCTCTGTGTTCGGTAATTTTGTTATTACCCTTATGTACTAGAGATATCATAAGAGCAATATAACATATATCAAATGGAGCAGGTATTTCCTTAGAAAAAAAAACGACTAACATATCATCGTTTAAATCTTATATTGATACATGTCAATTTTTGTAGAAATGGAGATATCCGAATAAAAAAAAAAGCATTGACGATATAACCTTATAACACTTCTCAAATTGTCTTTAACCAATATATTTCGTTATATGGCTTATATAGGGAGATACACCATTGACAATTAAAGTCACTTATACCCATAAATCATATTGTCCAAAAAATGGACATGTATAACTATATGATTGACACAACGATATATAGCAGATATACCTTAAAAGTAAAATGTCTATCAAATGTAGCAGATATATCCTAACAACAAAATAAGGTATATCACACGTAGCAGATAAATCAGAAGAACAAAACAACGTATATCAAATGTAGCGTATATATCGTAAGAACAAAATAACGTATATCAACTGTATCACAGATATCTTAAGAGCAAAATAGCGTCTATCAAATGTAGCAGATATATATTAAGAACAAAATAACGTCTATCAAATGTAGCAGATATATTATAAGAGCAATATAGCATTAATCAAATGTAGCAGATATTTCTTTAGAACAAAATAACGTCTATCAAATATAGTAGAAATACCATAATAGCAATATAACTTCCATCAAAATTAGCATATATATCTTAAACAACAAAATATCGTCTATCAAAAACAGAAGTGATATCCTAAGAACAAAATATAGCATTAATCAAATGTAGCAGATATTTCTTTAGAAAAAAATAATGTCTATCATATGTAGCAGATATATCATCAGAACAAAACAGCCTCTATCAAATGTAACAGAGATATCTTAAGAGCAAAATAGCGTCTATCAAATGAAGCAGATATATATTAAGAACACAATAACGTCTATCAAATGTTACATACATATCCTAAGAACAAAATAAGGTATATCACATGGAGCAGATACATCCTAAGAAAAAAACAATGTCTATCAAATGTATCAGAGCTATCATAAGAACAAATTAATGGCAATCAAATGTAGCAGAGCTATCTTAGGAACAAAATAAGGTCTATCAATGTAGCAGATATATCCGAAGAACAAAACAATGTCTATCAAATGTAACAGAGATAGGCTAAGAGCAAACTAGCGTCTATCAAAAAAAGAAGTTATATTCTAGGAACAAAATAACGTTTATCATATGTAGCAGATATATCCTAAGTCCAAAATAGCGTCTATCCAGTGTAGCAGATATATCATAAGAACTAAATAGCATATATCGCATGTAGCAGATATATCATAAAAATAAAATGACGTCTATCAAATATAGAAAATATATTATATGAACAAATGCAAAATAAAGTAAATCAAATGTACCAGATATATCCTAAGAACAAAATAACGTCTATCAAATGTAGCAGATATATCATAAGATCATAATATCGTTTATCAAAAATAGTAGAAATACCATAAATATCATAAAAAGCAATATAACCTCCATCAAAATAAAGTATATTAAATGTAGTAAGTATATTCTAAGAACAAAACAACGTATATCAAATGTAGCAGATATATCATAAGAACAAAATAACGTCTATCAAATGTAGCAGATATATCATAAGAACATAATATCGTCTATCAAATATAGTAGACATACCATAAATATCATAAAAAGCAATATAACCTCCATCAAAATTTGCAGATATATCTTAAACAACAAAATAGCGTCTATCAAAAACAGAAGTGATATCCTAAGAACAAAATAACGTTATCAACTGTAGCAGAGATATCTTAAGAGCAAAATAACGTATATCAAATACAGTAATATAACGTCTATCAAATGTAGCAGATATATCCTAAGGACAAAACAACGTCTATCAGAGTTGTCTTAAGAACTAAATAATGTTTATCAAATGTAGTAGAAATATTCTAAGAGCAATATAACGTAAATGAAATGTAGCAGAAATATCTTAAGAACAAAATAACGTCTATCAAATGCACTAGAGATTACTTAAGAGCAATATAACGTCTATCATATGTAGAAGATATATCTTAAGAACAAAAGCAGCTCTATCAATTGTGACATATATATTCTAAGAATAAAATAACGTCTATCAAATGCAGCAGATATATCTGAAGAGCAAAATAGCGTTTGTCATATGTAGCAAACAAAAAAACAAGTTAACGTCTATCATATGTAGCAGATATATCTTAAAAACAGTATGCCATATATTAAATGTAACTGGAATTAAAGGCGTGTACTAAATTTCTATCTGTATTCTTGAGAAGTCATTGGGGGAAGTTTGCCTCATAAGCGTATCCATTGGAATACCAATCGTTTGTTGAAACAGCCGTCCACCAACCAATGCAAATATATTGTCGATTATGAATTATAACATTTGAATGATTTCGTCCAGTTTATATTTATCACACGGAATTCTTAATAGTGTTTTGTCATCTATATTTTGAGCTTGTAGCTTGAGTTGTAATAGTTATTAACCACTGCCAAGTAATTTCAGTAGTCCTTGGTAGACAAACAAATATTGCTCACCTTTTCTTGAAACATAGCCATATTGCAATGTATAGTGAATACAAATTTATCCCAAAATCTTATAAATGCACATTACAGGAAATGTTTTATTGAATTAATAAAATCATAATTTACATCATCGCGTTGATAACAATGTCACTCTTTGTGCATGACTGAATATATAAATATACTTTTCCATTTTTTTTTCATTCGTGGTGCTCATAAACTGTTAGACGTTTTTACAAACATAATACATTTTCTATAAAATCGCATTGCAAATTAAATCATTTCCGGGATTTACACCAAAGATATCAGAGCTAAACGGTTCATTCATATTTCTGCTGGTTCTCGTATTTTCAGGTAACTGCTTCATCGTCTAGCTTGTCAATCCAACCACCTGAAGTCACGTGACATCAGAGTGTATCGACAAGCAGTTTTATATCTCATAAAAAAACTGATTATTGCCAAAATGTAGTTTATTATAATGCTATAGTCTACCAGTGATAAGGGAACAGGTATTAACTCATAATTATGATTCATGAATAATGGACAAAACGCACTTACATCAAATAACATGTAGAAACTCTGACAACTATGTTCCTGACGACAACTACAACTGCTCCTACACACCGTTACCTTTTCCGTACAAACACACACGCACACAATTAGAGGAAACCAGTGACATACCAGGGAAAACTATGTACAAGTACACACATTCCACAATAACACCTAACGTCAATAAAACTGCAAACATATTACTGAATATTTATAGCTACATTTTATCATTAGTAAATACAAATGAAATAATAATTAGTTGCTTAAATATTTCACATAGTGCGCATTGAAGGGCCCAATGGTTGTCCTCTTCATTGATTGAAGTCTCAGTTTCAATGTCACGTTTCAATCTTTTGACCAATCACATGGGATGTATCAATGGAATGAACGCACGATGTAAATCATTTATTATTGTCTGACATTCAGCGGCAATATTTTACAATGTTGAGAATAACTTGGGGATACCATCAGAGTCCATATATCGTAGAAGAAGAGACGACACAATGACCAAAAGGAAAGTACAAAAGGACTAACAACGATCTACAAAACATGCATATAATTAAAGATCGATTTAACACGAATCCCACTGAAATCCGTGTGGGGGGATCAGTTCTTGCTCCACTAAACAAGGAAAAGCTATGCAGCGATAATCATATTCCCCAGTGTATAGTCGAACCATAAAATCTCACACACAGGTTTATTCCTTTATAAACACATAATCTTCAGCTACTTTAGTTATCCATTTATAACCATGACTGGTCATAAAAGTCATAATATTGTCACGGTTAACGTGTGTTTTTATCGTAAGCAAATCAATATTTAATCGATCCCAGTCGATTGTTTGTAATATAAACAATTCAGTACCCCGACGTCAAGGGAGAAGTAAGCAATGTGGTGTCTGCTTAATGTTGACATGATTGACAACAAGGGTGTACACTGTATGTTTTCTGTTTCTCCAGCATGTGCCCATCTGTCTATTTTGTCATACGTATGTTTTTCTTTATCAATGCATTGTTTATGTTTACTTGTAATAGTTTTGGTTTTGCTTGTTAATCCCCCAGAAATTATACAAGTCATATTATAATTATTGTTGCTAATGCAGGCATTCATCATTTTAAATTTACGATTTCTTTTTAACATAATTATGTATGCATATGGGTTTGCCTGCGCTAAAACATGTGTCAATCCACGTTCCGTTTCACGAAATAATGTGTTTGAGGACTGCTCTCCATCATAACCGCTAGTTTCCACAAAGAAACCTTTTGTTTTGCCTTTAAGCAGTTTATCAATATATCGATCCTGACCATACTGTGACCATGACAACATATGTTTTCCAATCCCACGTGTTTTATCTAACAGGTAATTGCCGTTTCTATGTTCAACGCTGATGACAGTTGGCTGTGACTGACGTGCTTTTTAATGTCTACGCCAGGTAATATTTCAAGTGTATCCACGACATCAAATCCACCGCGACAGGTATGTCGTGATCCCTTTATTAAGAAATAAATTGCAGATTAAGATATGCTTTGTGATTTCAAGAAGTCTATCATTTCTTGAGTTCTATAATTTATTTCATGTTCTACTGGTTGAATGGTGTGGAACTTGTGGTATTTGCCTGTAGGTTGATGGCATCGTATACCAATCACAGAAGTCAACATGCCGATAACGTTTAGTTTTTTAGCATAATGCATCAAGTTGCTGAACCGATTAACGTCATCTTCTATAAAGGTCGAGATTAAGGTTGAGTGTCCTGCTATATTTCTCGTTATGATATATAAAGTACATACATCAGTATTAAGCTGGAGTGTAAACAAGGAAACGTTTTTAAACTTCTTAAGGTCATGTTCATTCGAAGGTATAAATGTACTTGTGGATAAGATATATGTCTGTAAATTGTGTTCATCCAGGAGATGTATGCCTTCCATATTTCCAATCCCAAAATATATGATACTAGATTCATTTTTGTTTACCTAAAGTGATCGTCAGTTTATAAAAATATACCTGGTCAAGGTCAAAGGTGTATGAACTAATATGTGCACAGTGTTATAAAGCTTGTACATTTTGTGATTTAATCTGGTTATTCAGTTCATAGTAATTTACATCTGTTACAACAATGTAAGGTAAAAAAGGTAAAAGGTAAAATATATTTAGGTTTAAAAATTTCAACATCATACACAAGTGTTTAAACATTTCTGGTTAATTTAAAAATAAAACATAAAACTGCCATTTTTAACTGAAACTTCAATCGAATCGGGTAGATTTTATCCCAAGCATGCTCAAAGGGTGAAAGATCGGGTGAAACTGCTGACCATAGGAAAAAAAATCAGCATAACAAAAATAGGAAACAGTACCTGTGAACATATATTAAGCACATTCACATGTATTGTGTCAGAATTAGAGGTCGGTTGTTTATGTGCTGGTGCCATGGATCAGTGTTAGGTCCCATACTATTTATAAGTATTATATATACCATGGATCTTACGAATTAACTTATTTAAACCAACGAATCCGAAGGATGAGTTGGTTTAAATAAGTTCATTGGTAAGATCCATGGTATATATGGGTTGTAACAGAAATTACATGATTGCCAGATATATGACGTCAAAATCATGGAATAACAGATATATGACGTCAATATCATGGAATAACATCAAGATTTTCATGTTAGACCATGGTTTGTAAAAGTTCACTATCTTTGATTTAAACATATTTTATTAATGAATTACATATTACATTTTTTCCACAATACAATATAACATAGGATTCAGAAACAAGCGTAACTCTTATATTAATCCGTTTCCTAAAAAACACATGATCAATTGCAAATAGTCATTAAAACATACTCAATTAATTTAACATTGTTTAAATAACAGAAAGTTAAAGGAAGAAGGAGAATAAAAAGAAGGAATGTGTAAGTTGCACTCTAGATAGAAAAACACATGAGTATCTGAGTTTTATGAATTTATAAAAATCATTTACTTTGTGAAATATATGTATGCACTGTCGTAAAAACAATAGTATTTGAATTGATATCAAGGTCTGGACTGCCAAATAATAGTAAATTGTCCAAAGGTCGAATGTTCAGTAGCTGCAATAGCTTTCGGAAAAGACTATTTCGTTGAAGAGTATATTTCGGACATTTAAATACATAATGATGTGTAGATTCAATCTCTCCACAGACACAATTAGGACTATCAATAATATTTTTATATACAAATGTTCGTTTAGAGAACTACTTCTCATACGAAGACGAGCGTGTACTATTTGTGTCAGTCTTGGACCGTAATAATAATATTTAGGTACATTATCATGATCAACTCTAGAAGTAAGTCTAGATTGGAGAATGCTAAGGGATGGACAGTCTTTTATTTGTGGCGGTATAGAATTCCATAATTGTAAAGTAGATGGTAGAAAATAACTAGCATAGAGTGATGTTCGGGTTCTTGGCAACGGAAACGCATTGTTATATCTGGTGTTGTATGTGTGCACATCCTGAAAGCGGTTAGGAATCAAAGTCGATAACGATGTCGGAGTTAAGTCATTTTGCATTTTAAATAGTTGAACGAGCTTATGGTTTTCCCTTCTATCTTTTAGTTTTGTTAATCCGGTTTCTTTGCATAATTCCTTTAAAGGCGTTAATTTTGTTCCACCCGATATGATCCTCATCGCTTCAATTTTGAACCTTTTCCAACATATTAATTAAGTACATATTATGAGGGTCCCACACTACATCCCCATATTCTAATAGTGGTCTGATAAAAGATAAATACACATTTTCAAGTGATAATCTATTTAGTCAAATTCAATATGTTTGTTCCATGAGCCATCATCGGAGTTTGCTACACCTAGATGTTTATGATATTTCACATCTTCGAGTTGCTGGTTATTCATAACTAGAGATGGATGATGTGGTTTGTTGACTTTCCGTGAGATAACCATCGTTTCGGTTTTCTGAGGATTAAAACTAACCAACCTTTTGTTAGACAAAGATGTGATAGTATTCAAGTCACTGTTGAGAATGTCTGCTGATTCAATTGCATTATCGACTAAAAGAAATATATTGGTTTCATCAGCAAACAATCTCACTTGGGACTGAATATTATCGACAATATCATGTATGTATAATAAAAATAGAAGAGGGCCTATTATAGACCATTGTGGGACACTATCTTTTAGATGATTACTGCATAAAAACATCAAAGGAAAAATGTGTATTGATGCTACATTTTGTATTAACGACATAGCTGACCACTCATACGGTATATGTAGACTTTTTGCAGACGATACATCTCTTGGACATACCAGTAAATATCTACTATACTTTAAGGGCATGGTTAATTCTGACCTCTCAAACATTAAAAAGTGGGGTGAAGACTTCCTAATAACGTTCAATCCAGGAAAAACTGACATTATGCTATTTGATAGTAGACGACAAGGAAATCTTAACTTCAAGTTTGAACAAACCGACATACTATCCGTTGACATCCATAAACACTTGTGTATAGTGTTCAGTTCTGACAGTAAATGGACACGCCATATTGAGTACATACTATCTAAGGTATCCAAGCAATTATGTGTTCTATGAAAATTGAAATGTATTTTAAAACGGAAAATTCTTGAAAAAATATATTTAACTTGTATTAGACCTTTGTTAGAATATTCTTGCGAAGTGTGGGATAATGGTTCACAGACGGAAAGCCACAGACAAGAAACAAATACAACTAGAAGCAGCACATATTGTTACTGGGTTAACTTCGTAATATAGTAGGGATTCTTTATATCAAGAAACGGGATGGTAAAACATTATCAAGTAGACGGGAGCGCAAAAAGTAATGCTTAATGTATAATATGTACCATGGACACGCCCCATCTTATCAATGTGAATTATTACCCCCTTTGGTTCGTGATGCTACCAACTACCCTGTTCGAAATAGAAATGACTAAACTGTCCCATAATGTCGCTTATCGTCATGCTAATCTTCGTTCATCCCGACTGTCATCAATATTAAGAACAGTCTAAACAACGACACCAGATATACCAGAACATTTGATACCTTTAAAATTAACCGCAAAAGTAAAATTGTACTGGCTAAAATTCAGGGTCATTTCTCAGGTTGGGGATAGACGACATGATATTTGATATGCAAAATTACGTCGTAGCTGTAGCTCGGTTAAGTATGATCTATGTTAATATAATAACATATTCGAAATGTGTTTGAGGATTTACCAGGTAGAACGCTTCCCACTTTGTCTTGAACTGTCGCTTGTATATCGAACAGAGGGCAGTTCTCTTTATTTTTTTGGACCACAATAATTTTTGGAGAGATATTAAAACTTTACTATTTGGAGACTCTCAAAATACCAAACCCAAAATATGGTGTTATCGACAGTAATACTGACATTCTTTAAGAACAGTAGGCGATTCACTGAAGAAGGAACATACCCCCACCCACATTTGTCTTATCTGTTATCGCTTAATTTTGCTATACTATAAATGATTATGCACTTAGTATCCGGCATGCCCTCTGTCAGACCTATGCTTGTATGATACTGGAGATAGCTTCTATTAAGTTGTAAAACTTGTGTTCAATCCTAGTATATATATTTGACAATAAAATATTTTAAAAATGTATTGTGTGTTCAGATGTATATTTGTGTCGAAATTGATTATAGTGTTGCTATGGGAAACATGGCTCAATTGGTTGTTGTTGATTTGTTAATGTTAACGCACCTTTTAACAATATGTTAGTTATATCGTGGCGTTCAGTTTTATTGGTGGAGGAAACCGGTATGCCTAGACAAAACCATTGATCTGACGCAAGTTACTTACAAACATTATCACATAATGTTGTATCGACCACACCTTGCATGTGTTGGATTCGTACTCACAACGTTAGTGTTGATAGGCAATGCTTGCATAGGTAGTTTTAAATCCAACAACCAACCGATGGCTCCGAGTTTCGTTGAGATTTCCACCCTCTATGAGATGATTCCACGAGACAAGCTAACTCGGGTGTTTGTTTAGATGCGCTAGTCATATATGGGTGGCTCTACCAATAAAACAACAAGAAAAAAAAAACAGATCTACAAGTCCATGGTTCAATGTAATGCGTGGGTGGAAAATCACCTCTGTGTTTATTTATTTGTGTATACAGTAGTTTTGTGTAAATACTAATCTTACAGAAAAAATAACTTTAAAACAAACATCAAACACAGATTACAAATTAGTGTTTTTACAGAATACAAAGAAATTCCAGCACAGACTTCAATACAGTTGATTACAAACTTTCATGGAAACACACACAAATTGTTTAAATACACATATAATGATCAATAGATTAACAAAATACTGTACAATTCCATTACAGATATATACTTAGTTTTCTAACTCATTGAGCCACCCTGACCCTTGAGACATTTAAACACAGAGTAAAATTCCTATTGGATATTAAAAGAGAAATAGTATAATACGCGTCATGTAAAACAGGTGTTTATGAAAGCTAGCATAGATTAGAAATAAAATTACGTATGGACATAATAATGAATATGTATATTAAACCTAAAAGATATTTAAGCACACATGAAATATGAAAAAAAACATCTAAAAATAGACATTAATAACATTTCTGTTTTAAGAATATAATCTATTATCTTTCTTTTGAATGGTCCATTCGTGTTTTATTGTTTTAAAATATATTATTTCTGTTAAAATTCAATTTAGTATTTCATTTCCTTCTCAGTTAGTTTTCACATAAAAATGACAATACTTCACTCTTGTTTTAGTGATAACAATGGGATTTACATGGTTGTTTATCCAGATGACTACAGAAGGGTAGCGCTACCCAGCCGATGGAAAAGTGAGGAAGGCTATGGATCTAAGAGGTATGTTGTCAGATGTCCTCAAGCGACCAGAACACAATTTCTAACAGTCAACAAAATGAAAAGGCATTAGAAGTGGATAATCATGAAGCCATTTCCACATGTAGTGATATACACAGTTTCGACAGAAGCGGGAAACATGTAATGGAAGTTTTCAATGAGGAATATACCTCCAGAGAATCCAACTGCTAGTGAACCTACTCTCAGCTCAATTTCTACGCTAGGCATTGATGACCGCAATGCCACCTCTATACAACGGTCTGAATAGTATTGGTTTATTCCGATACCTACATCCAGTCGTTCAACAACTTTACTTCCAAAACCATTCCAAGGATCATACCACTAGAAAGAATATGAACAATCAACAACCTGTTTTTCAACTTAAATTGTACCTCCTGCTCGTCGTAACTAAGATTGGTATGAAATCGTCAAAGTGTAAGGCACCACAATCAACTGACATCCACACGAATGGGAAAAGATGAGTTCCGATCAAGGTAAGATAACATGAAAATTGGCAGCTATGGCCATCGAGCTAAACGCCCTTCAACAAATCCGACATGTTGGATAAGTATTGTTGCTTGGTGTTGTCTGGTACATCCGCAGATATGAAAAACTATGATACTAAGGTGCGAAGTAAGGGGTGAATGTTCTCCACTGGCAAGTTTTCTGTCTACGACTTAATTACAGTCTGATTTATTTCATTTCTAATTGTTCATGGTAAAGTTTGATTTTCTTTGAAAGATTAGTATATTATATTATATATAAATAATATAAACTGAATTTTGAAGTAATAATTTATGCTTGTTCGATGCATCAAACATTGACAGGTCGCGAAAACAGTGTTGTTCATGACAGTGCCAAGAAATTTGAAACAGCAATAAAAAGTTAAAAATGCATCAATAATATTTCTTCTTTAGCTTATATAATAGTTTGGGATCATTAAAAGAGGACATTAAAAGGGAAATGAAGACTATAAATAGATATTAAATATGTATGTGCTGCTACAATCTTTCATGTTACTCTAGGCAGTGTAACAGGAAAGAACGAAATTGGTAACAGAACGGAAATTATAATTCATATTTTCCGTTTATTCGGAAACAAGAGAAGAATTCTTGAAATAGTATTTTTCAGGGATTAATGTTCAAGAAAATTATATATTTTGCTTTTCTAATGGAGCTTTAAAATTAAGAATTATGTTCAAAATATTAATTTCATTCACAAATAGTAACAGGAGAGAAAGTTTGCGTAACAGGAAAGATCGAAACAAAGATTAAATACATTAAATAGGAGATTTATTGATGAATTTGCTATTAGATATAATTTCTATTAGAAACATGTATAAAGGAAAAGGAAAACAAAAAAAATAATAATGTTGATAATGCCGATCAAAATTCCGACGTCAAAGTAATACAACAATACATAATTTATATATGTAACAGCAGAAAAAAGATGTAATATATAAAGATCCACTGGCATACCTGTGGATACAAACTGTGCTCTTCCTCTCGCCGACTTGTTCCTTTATTCGTACGAGGAAGACTTCATATAGGGGCTTCTCAGGTTAAACCAAAAGAAGGTAGCCCGATCCTTTAATCACACGTTCCGCTATATAGATGAATAGTTTGGTAATTTCGATGATCTGACCTACCCCATTGAGTTTTAGATAAAGGATACCACAGTCGCTGCTTCATACCTTGACATGAACCTCAAAATTGACAGTAATGTTCTGTTAAGAACGAAACCTTACGACAAATGAGATGATTACAATTTTCCCAATGTGAACGTTCGATTTATATGTAGCATCATTCCAACAGTACCTGCATATGGAGTATATATCTCTCAGTGGGTCCACCATTCCAGAACTTGTGGTTTCTATCAGGAGTTCATGAAAGAGAGTAGCTCCTAACAAGGACATAACCGAACCAAGTGTTCCTATTTTGTGAAGTTGAAGTCATTATCAACACCAATGACCATAGGGCTATGAGCCCCTGCCTGTCACATAGAAAGATATTCAATATATTGCTCCTGAATGTTAAGTAGTACAAATGGTTATGTTGTCTGTTTGAGAGATAAATGTGACATTTATGTTTATATTTTTCTATCAAGATTCAAGAAGTGTTGAATATATTATCATTTCTAAAAAAAAGACATGCTTTAAGATGGCTGCGAATAACTACACATATGCATGCCACACTACTTATCCAAGGGACCCGAGTTAGGTGGTTGAATTACCTTGAAACTCATACAAGCCTATCATCAATACGGCGTGGGTCAGCACCCGTCTTTGTAAATTACACAAAAGGGTGGACTCGAATCGCAAGTGATCATGTTTACATGGTCGATTGTTCTCGTCTTGTACACCGGCTTCTTTCACCACTAAAACTGGTTGCCATGAAATAGCTGAAATATTGCTTAAAGTAGCGCTAAACACAACAAATCAATAAATCAACCTACTTATACTTATATTGTATATAGCGAAACACTACATACGATTATAGAGGAACAATATATGTTTGAATATACCAAAGGGTTAATTAGAAGCAGTAAATCGAAGATGGACAGTCGACACAAAGGACCTCAGGATAGTCGTTAAAAATAGTAAAACGGCATTGTGTTTTTCTTTTCTTAGTAATATATTATATAACAGCTATAGCTAGGTCATCTTATCGACACTACACGACCATGCAAGTTGTTTTTGTTTTAACGTGTGAGTAACACGTCAAGCTTCATATATAATCGGGAAAGCAGCGTTTTTACAAAGAAACCCATAATATTATAGTATCATTACCTTATGTTCTTCTTATTGGCCTAGTTATAGATCCGAGGCCTGCTGTATTGACCTGAAGCGCAGCCGAATGGCAATACAGCGGACCAAGGAACTATAACTAGGCCAATATGAAAAACATTACGTAATGACACCTTTATTAATTAATCAGTCCAATATCTTTCGGGACTTTTCGTTGCAATTATCGAAACGTCTAGCGGATTCCAATCTAGCTGTTATTGGACTGACTGGAATCGGGCCAATGCGGAAAATATCCGTATTGGACTGGCTTTTGCCATAGTGTTCCAATGAAAGTTTTTTACATAGCATTGACAAATTTGATCATATAATGGCTAATGCATCAAAATTAATTGATAATGAATATTATGCTAATATAGTTAATCGTTGTGACACAGTAGCTCTATTAAGCAGACCCGATGATGGTTTCAATCAACATTTAAATATAAGAAAGTATTCACATTCATCGTAAGACATAACAGTGAAACAATTGTCAAATGTGAACCAAATTATTATGTCAATATCATCTTTCGGCATTAGTACGTAATTGACCGAGTCTAAAGATACAAAGGGTGACCATAATCCGTATGTTAAGGAAGGTGAGACAACACAATGGTAAACAATAGGATAAAATAACAATCAACGTTCACAGAAAATAAAGAAAGAGCAAAACAAACCCTAATAAAACAGGGGTGAACTCATGTGCTCCGGAAGGCACCCGTCGTGTTTTTGTTTTTTTTTGTAATATATATTTTATTCTGATCAATTATGCACACATCACAATACAAGTAGCAAAACAATCATGAATAATGTCACCATACTAATATAATTTGACACAAATACAAAAATTGTAAATACACTAGTCCAAAAGTTTTGCTTTGTATTTATGTCCTGAAATAAGGCACTGAAAACACCACACTCGTTGAAGCATTGAAGAAATATAATTCCACTTATATTTTAAACTATTTGATTTCTTGGTATATTCAACACAGTCTTTCCATACTTGGATTTTATTTTTCAATTTACAAACATAAATGAAATACTTAACTATAACTATTAATGTATTCAATATATTGAAATGTTGACCAGTGAGTACACCAAGTACACATATGTGTGGTGATATAGCAAAGTCAATATTACTCTTTGTTTGTAAGAAATATGCAGCCTGAAGCCAAATAAGACGGACATGAGGGCAGAGGAAACATAAGTGTTCCAAGCTTTCTCTAGTTTCAAAACAAAAACTGCACATTTCAGTGTTAGATCAATTACATTTCATCAACATTTCATTAGTAAAAATAATTCTTAAGTTAATTTTATACTGAAAGGTATTGAGTATATAATGTGTCAATCCTCCTTTACAATTTCGTCTTCAAGTCTAATCTGCCATTTTTCTTGTGATTTTGTAGGATGCACATTATGTTCCTTTAACACCATCTTGTAAAAAGGCTTTGTAGGCTTTAAAGTATTGGTCATTAATGTCACATATCTGTCACAAAGTTTTTCTAATTTGTTATTTACTGCAATAACCTCTTTAAATGTCATGGTTATTGGTTTCAGTAAACCATTATATTTTAAAAAGTTTGATAGTATGCCATATATGCCTTGAAACTGTTCTAGACTTAGAAATCCACCTTCATATTTCAATAAATCATTAATAAAAAATGCATCCGCTTTTACCCAATGTTGATATAAAACTAGTTTTCCTCCAATTTAAATTGCAGAGTTTGGCCAAAGTGGTTGGCTTAAAATTTCCTTGGGGGCTGTGGATGGATCATCACGAATACTCGCATAATGTAAAATGACGTCTTGCCAAAAATAATTGCATTTGTTTGCTAATTGGTTTAGCCCTGAGAGAGAGAGATATCAAAGTTTTTCTCCACCAATTGAATCTAAATGGTATGTTATTAACACCTTCCAAGGACCCTGGTTAAAGGGGTCTAACATTTTCTTGATCCATGATAACTTTAAAGCATGAATGAACGACTGAATATATGCCATTTTTAAACCACAATTTGTATAATCACAAATTAATGTAGATCGCTTTATTTTATCTGGCTTACCATTCCATATACAAGTATAGAAAATGTTCAATAAAAAGTTAATAATATGATCTGGTGGATCTGGTAAAACTGTAAAACACCGTACAAGAATAGGCAATGTTGATGTTTTAATAACTGTAATCTTTCTCAAAAGGGATATATTTCTAAGGGACCAATCATTCAAAAGATTCTTAATCTTTTCTAACTTTGAATAGTAGTTATCTATGTCTCTATCATCCTTAGCAAGAGAGTATTGAATACCGTCGTGTTACTCTAGTTACACACCCAGTGATAAGTCATGAATGAGGAAAGGGCCGGCAAGTGTTTCCGTATGTATATATATATGTGTATATGTATGTATATGTGTCTGTATATGTAATTTCTCTTCCCTTTAAATGAAGGTGATCTAGTGAATTTAGATCAAACAATATTAATAATTTGAATTACTTAGCAATTTCCCTATTTTTGCTTACCTAAAATTCCATTCATACAAGATCAATGGAAAAAAGTTTCCTTTACATATTGTATATACCTGTATTTTCTTTCCATTATGTTTTTCACTCGATACTTACAGTGCGACCATTTGAAGTTTATTTCCATGTTTTTCCTGTATTATGACTGTTGTCTACATGTACTAACAAAGCAACCCAATTTTTCTTATGTAATGTTGTTTATTTTTGATAATGGGTAATGATATTGTAGCACATAGAATTGTAATTGGGTTGTTTTATCATAAGATAGGTATGGCTTGTGGAAAAGTTAAACGTATTGTATCTTTCAATTTATATGACATTTTACATTGGTTAGTATTATATGTACATGCTTTATGCAGGACTGCGTTGATCAGGTTCAGATCTACATACTCTGTTATCTCATTTAACTTGCTTCTCATCAGTTTATTGTTATTATCTGGCGATGTTGAAATAAACCCTGGCCCAGGAGGCACATCCAATATTGCGAATGAAAATATATTGTCCATCTTCCATTGCAACATTAGAAGTCTCAGAAATAAACTAAATTATATAGCTGATATTATCGAAGAGTTCGATATTGTATTTTTTACTGAGACCCATCTAGATAATCAAGTATTAGACAGCGATATTATTATCGAGG
>MJUT01048807.1:235272-259371 GCA_002080005.1 Gigantidas platifrons
AACAAGTCAACATGTATAATATTATTGACAATTGTCAACATTGTGTACTTCTACATGTATGTATATTCTTTTCCTGGTCGCACTTGGTGTATTGATTGATTGACGTGTCTCAAGTCGATGAAATATACATGTGTTATTCAGTTCAAATTGTACTTACCTATGCAATATCCTCATGAATTAAATAAATCCCAACATATAAACTATATGTCTAATGATTCCAGTATGCAACACTCATACACCACGTGCTTAAGAACTGTCTTTGGGGTGTGCTCGATTTGCAATATATTATACCTTAGCACACAGTATGTTTCATCGACTTTTGAAATTTGCTTTTTTCTGTTCTATTGTATGTTTTTTTTTTCTTCTTTCGCTTATTATTTTTTTCCCTTCGTCTCCATATTCCTAACAAATATTTTATTATGTATTTAATACTGTTCTGATTATATGTAAATTGAAGTAACTAGCGGAGAAGACATTTCTAAGTTGTAAAACTTGTGTCTGATCCATTTGTTGTTATTATGAGCAATAAAATAAGTTTAAATTAAGTGTTTCCGAGAAGTAGAACACACGAGAGGTCAATTGAGACATCGACATTCCGTAGCAGTTAACATAGTCACGGTGGTGACCGTAAAGCTTCCGAAGTGATGATTTCAGCTTACCTAAGGGGAACCCTTGGTTCAGTAGCTTCCTTGTTAGAAGTAACCCTCTATCAAGGAAATCCTGATAGGGCTTGCTTTGCATCATTTTCATATCGGGTTAGAAGCATTGTGGATTACTATGATTCTGATATATAATGTAAATAATGAAATATTTGGTGAGTGATTGTTATTTAAATCATTCAATTTCTATCATGGCGAGAAAAAGTTAATTGTCCATGCTGATTTTGCACTATGCCAACACGCTTAGTTGGATATTAATGGTGCTAGTTCACGAAACAACAGTGCGCGAGTAGAAACTGTATTCCACTTGGACCCATACCTGATACCGAGCCAACCAGCCGTTGCTTTTATTCCTTAATACTACATGAATCGCGTAGAAGCAGCAATTAGTAATTGCATATTCATTGGTATAGCCGGATCGTGGCACGATCCACCGATACACAACATCCGAAGCGAGCAGGTTAACGATTACACCGGCATTGCGGTTGAATGATCAAATTAATTAGGCTAAGCATTGTGCAGTAAATCAAATTAGCAGCATAGTGGTACATATGAAAGGCAAAACCACCGTTTTGTTTAATGACGTCGTGTTGTTCATCTTTTCAGTTTTCTTTCCTGTGTTTTTCTTTGTGCTGTGTCTTGTGTTTATCTAATGTTGACAGTTTCTCTTGATTGTCCATTATTGATTGCCCCTTCGGTTTTCTCTAACGTGTATTTACCAACTGGTAAGGCAAGAAATGAAACAATACCAACAATGCCCGGAAGGATTAACCAGTGCATGATAATGACATACGAGCCTTTTATCATAGAACACAATCTCAATCTATGTATAATAAAGTGAATATTTTAATTTTTGAAGTGTTATGATTCGCTACAAGAGCGTACTTACTTACTTACTGCCTGCTATGCCGTTGGCATATAGGGCAGCAACAAAGGTCCTCCAATTTTGTCTTTCTTTGGCCATCATTTCGACTGTCCCCCAGGTATTGTGCATGGTCTTCATCTCTCCTTCTACAGTGCGCCTCTGTGTGTTTTTGCGGCCTGTCACGTTTTCACTTTCCTTCTGGAGTCCAATACAGTGCAGTCCTAGTGATGGACTTTCTATATTTTCTAATCACATGCCCAATTTAGAAATAGTGTAGCCATATTCTCTTGTTTACATGACCAATGATGACTTAACAACTCCTTGAGAACTTGATATATGTGGGAATACTGTTTATTCTCTCTCAGATGTTAATACGTCAGTGGATTAGTGTTTCAGAGGTAACATGATGATTATAATTAGATAGTGTTCCAGTGGTAAGATGATGATTATATTTAGATTGTGTTCCAGCGGTAATATTACGATTACAGTTAGATAATGTTCCAATGGTAAGATGCCGATTATAACTAGATAGTGTTTGAGTGGTAAAATAACAATTTATGGTACATGTATATAATGTTCCAATAATATGATGACGATTATAATTATATATTGTTCCATCCGTATGTTAACCAGTATAATTATATAGTGTTTGAGTGATAAGATAACGATTTTAATTAGATAGTGTTCCAGTGGTTAGATAACGATTTATATTATATAATGTTCCAGTGGTAAGATACCGATTTATATTAGATAGTGTTCTATTGATAGAAAACGATTTTAGTTAGATAGTGTTCCAGTGGTAAGATAATGTTTATAATTAGATAATGTTTCAGTTGTAAGCATACAATTTTAATAATAAAGTGTGCCAGTGGTATGTTCACGATCATCATTAGATAGTGTTCCAGTGGTAAGACAACGTTGTATATTATATATTGTTCCAGTTGTAAGATAACGATTTTGCCTTTAAATCATTTTTAGAAATTAGGATACTAGCATATACAGTAAAACTTGAATATAACGAACAAGTTTAGTGCGAATTTACGGTTACAATGAAGGAATTTCTATTCACCGACCAATTGCTTAATAAATCTATATTAAAATGTGTGTTTATAGCGACTTCGGTTAGTACGAATTAATGGTTACAACGGACATGTTTTTGTCCCTCAAAAGTCAAATCTATATATTTTTACCACGGATAGTACGAAGTTAAAATTTAAGCGTGTTGTTACTATTCATAATCGGTATTTTTATATTGATTTGTATCTGCCACTGGCTTAAATATTGCATGTCGTACTCTGTTGACAAATACAAATCAAATAAAGGTGATTACTGTTTATTCTCTTAACTAGTGATCATAAAATAAGTTTTAATTGTTATTTTCATAAAATTGTTAATTTAATATTTATTGCATTTTCACAAGTCGTAAATAAACAATAGGAATTTCATTAATCAATTTAACACTAATTACAGACAAACTGTCGCCACCACTATGATCTACCCAACACTAATTAATGTCTTAATAATAAGATTGTATGATACCGGGTCTGGTGCAAAAGATGCTCATTTCGAGAAGCAATCTCTCATCAGTTGTGCTAGGGGCCTATACATTGGAAAACCAAAATACACCTGTTGTTAGGAGATTAAGTAGAATTATGTTTGATAATAAAAAACCTTATTTCCTAATAAAAACAATCCGATGTTTGTATCCCTCTTGGCCACAAGTATCACAGTTGTGCATTTTACGATGTTTTCAAAAGGCTGGATTTAAAAACGAACGGATAAATATCGATGATAGTGATTCTGGTAGTGACTATGACAAACTACCCTTATCGCGCCTCGTAAGCATTCGTAATACACTAGGCGAAATTGGGGTCAGATTGGAGGAAGTTGTTGTTCTTGACAACAATGTAGTTGTAACTGAAACGAGGTCTGATGATGATATTGTAAAGTATCTTTTAAATAAAGACCCGGATGGTGAAAATTCAGAAAGTGATGACGATCCTGTACTAAATGACGTTCCGACAAATGCAGTCGGTTTACTTGCACTGCACACTGTCCGCCGTACGTTAGAAACATATGACAATGTTGATGAACTTTTTTTAAAGACTTGACAAAGATCGAATTTGTATTTACCAAAGAACAAAAACAGCCTACCATTCAAGATTTCTTTGCAAAAGATAAGTGATTAATAATTGTGTATAGTCCATGCATCTATTTTTGCATTTGATTGAGATAAAATGACACGATTTGCATATGATTTTATAACGAATTCGTTATATGTTATAAAGCAGTTCGCTATATCAATAGAGCGAATTACGGTTATAACTAAATAAATGTGACTGCCCCCACAGATTCGCTATAGGCAAGTTTTACTGTATCTGTTTTCATCTGCATCTTGTTTACTTCAATTTGATTCGCTACCTTGTGTATAAAACTCGCTACCCTTCACTCTACGACGCTCATTTTCCCTGGTTGTGAAATATTGTTAAACGAAGACCGGCCCCGATAGTGCCATATTTTGATCTAGACTAATGTCTTTAAATATGTGTGATCGACGGGTATAACTTTTAATCTATATGGATGAGATAATAATACATTCCTAAACTATTTATAAGCAAATATAGATTACCATGGTCGTAGTTACATTAACACGAAAACGGGTGTGAGTATTCATTTTTTGACACGGGAAAGAATATTAAGTAGAACATAAACAGTTAATCATATGTAGCTGTTTAACAGGTGATGCTATTGTTTGTTTGATGGTGTTTAACGAAACTTTCAACAATATTTCATTTATATCGCGGCGGTCAGTTTTATTGGTGGAGAAAACCACCGACCTGTCGCAAGTCATTGACAAATTTTATCACATAATGTTGTACACTTCGCCCTGATCGATATTTGAACTCACAACACCAGTGATGATAGGCATTGATTGCATATATCTAACTACCATACGATCACGGCCACGACGGTTCCAACATGCGATAATACTTATAGGCATTTACTAGTACCTTTAATAATGGGCAAAATGCGATTTCTGTACAAGCGTGCAATATTGCATTCTATTACATATTGTTATGTGCAAAACGTTTAATTGTGTACCTCCCCTCTCACCACACACACACACACATGCCAATCATGGATCAACATGTATATATGATCTTAGCCTCCATTACAACCCTATTTACTTAATCATTTCTACACCACTGATTATCCCTTTATATTGCATATCTGTGCTTACATCCGGAACGTTATTGTTACAAAGACAACATGTATGTTGTTTTCAATTATATGATTTTCTTCCATGATAAGTTGTCCTCATTCAATGTCAACAGATTATTGTATAACGCCAATAAAACGTGGTAAAATTTAACAATTCAACATTGTGCAATTATCATCCAACATTTTTCTGCTATATATGGTCGATATCCTGGAAAAAACGTGGTCGAATAATTAAAAACAAAAAAGCTCATAATAATGTGTATTGATCATGTAAAAGTGTTTTTAAATTAAAAGCAAAATATTTTTTATTTGATATATATATTTACAGGATATCAAGGTAAATCATGATCTACACCGATAAAGGAAAAGATACAAAATGCAAAAAAGTGAGTTATTTCATATTTTATTATTTTTGAATAATTTTAAGTTGATTTAAAGCTTTTGTTTTATTTGACACATATACTTACAGGATATATAGGTAAATCATGATGTACACCTACAAAGGATAAGATACAACATTATATATAAATATAACTACTAACATTGCATATAGACCTCCCCGGTATTACCATAGCTGCACACTAACTGTACACACTGCATATAGTCCACCCCGTTATTGTCACAATAACTGTTAGCACTGCATATAGACTCCTCGTTATTGTCACCACTGTCACAGGAATTGTTGGCACTGCATATGGACCTCCCCATTATTGTCACAATAACTGTTAGTACTGCATATATACTTTCCTGTTATTGTTATTGTTCTCACACTAACTGCTAACACTGCATATAAACCTCCCGTCAATACCACAATAACTCTTATTACTGCAAATAGACATCCCCGTTACTGTCACAATTACTGTAAACACTGCATATACACCTCCACATTTTGTCATTATTGTCACAATAACTGTAAACACTGCACATACACCTCCCTGTTATTGTCACAATAACTGTTAACACTGCATATTGACCTCCCCATTATTGTCACAATAACTGTTAACACTGTATATAGACCACCCCATTATTGTCATTATTGTCACAATAACTGTTAACATTGCATATATACCTCCCCCCGTTATTGCCACAACAACTGTTAGCACTACACATATACCTTCCTGTTATTGTCAAAATAACTTTTAACACTACATATATACCTCCCCGTTATTGTCATTATTGTCACAATAACTGATAGCAATGCAAATAGACCTCCCCGTTATTACCACACCAACTGTAAATACTGTATATAGACCTCCCCGTCATTGTCAACCTAACTGTTAAAACTAACAATATGCATTCTCGTTATTGTCACAATAGCTGTTTACACTGCACATAAACCTCCCCGTTATTGTTACAGTCACTGTTAACACTGCGCATAGACATCCCTGTCATTGTCACAATAACTCTTTACACTGCATATATACCTCCCGGTTAGTGTCACAATAACTGTTAATGCTGCATATAAACCTCCCCATTATTGTCACACTAAATGTAGACACTGCATATAGACCTCCCGGTTATTGTCATTATTGTCACAATAACTGTTAACACTGCATATATACCTCCCCGTTATTGTCACACTAACTGTAAATACTGCATATAGGCCTCCCCGTTATTGTCCCAATAACTGTTAACACTGTATATAGACCTCGCCATTATTGTCACAGTAACTGTTAACACTGCATATTGACCACCCCATTATTGTCATTATTGTCACAATAACTGTGAACATTGCATATATACCTTCCCCCGTTATTGTCACAATAACTGTTAGCAATACACATATACCTTCCTGTTATTGTCAAAATAACTGTTAACACTACATATTTACCTCCCCGTTATTGTCATTATTGTGACAATAACTGATAGCAATGCAAATAGACCTCCCCGTTATTATCACACCAACTGTAAATACTGTATATAGACCTCCCCGTCATTGTCAACCTAACTGTTAACACTAACAATATACATTCTCGTTATTGTCACAATAGCTGTTAACACTGCACATAAACCTCCCCGTTATTGTTACAGTCACTGTTAACACTGCGCATAGACATCCCTGTAATTGTCACAATAACTCTTTACACTGCATATATACCTCCAGGTTAGTGTCACAATAACTGTTAATGCTGCATATATACCTCCCCATTATTGTCACACTAAATGTAGACACTGCATATAGACCTCCCCGCTATTGTCATTATTGTCACAATAACTGTTAACACTGCATATATACCTCCCCGTTATTGTCACACTAACTGTAAATACTGCATATAGGCCTCCCCGTTATTGTCCCAATAACTGTTAACACTGTATATAGACCTCGCCATTATTGTCACAGTAACTGCTAGCACTGCATATTAACCCTCTGTGATTGCCATTATTGTCACAATAACTGTTAGCACTATCTACAGACCTTCCTGTTATTGGCACAGTAACTGTTAACACTGCATATGAACCTCCCCGTTATTGTCACACTATCTGTTAACACTGTATATAGACTTCCCCTTTATTGTCACAATAATGGTTAACACTGCAAATATACCTTCCCGTCATTGTCACAATAACTGTTAGCAATACATATATACCTTCCCGTTAGTGCCACAATAACTGTTAGGACTACACATATACCTTCCTGTTATTGTCAAAATAACTGTTAACACCGCATTTATACATCCCCGTTATTGTCATTATTGTCACAATAACTGATAGCACTGCAAATATACCTCCCCGTTATTATCACACCAACTGTAAACACTGCATATAGACCTATATTCATTGTCACCCTAACTGTTAAAACTAACAATAGACATTCTCGTTATTGTCACAATAGCTGTTAACACTGCACATAAACCTCTCCGTTATTGTCACAGTGACTGTTAACACTGCGCATAGACATCCCAATTCCTGTCATTATTATCACAATAACTGCTAAAACTGCATATATACATCCCGGTTTTTGTCACAATAACTGTTAATGCTGCATATAGACCTCCCCATTATTGTCACACTAACTGTAAACACTGCATATAGACCTCCCCGTTATTGTCATTATTTTCACAATAACTGTTAGCACGGTATATATACCTCCCCGTTATTGTCACAATAACTGTAAACACAGCATATAGGCCTCTCAGGTTATTGTCCCAATAACTGTTAACACTGTATATAGACCTCGCCATTATTGTCACAGTAACTGTTAGTACTGCATATTAACCCTCTGTGATTGCCATTATTGTCACAATAACTGTTATCACTACATACACACCTTCCTGTTATTGGCACAATAACTGTTAACACTGCATATGAACCTCCCCGTTATTGTCACACTATCTGTTTACACTGTATATAGACTTCCCCTTTATTGTCACAATAATGGTTAACACTGCAAATATACCTTCCGTTTATTGTCACAATGACTGTTAACACTGCACATATACCTCCTCGTTATTGTCACAGTAACTGTTAATACTGCGCATAGACCTCCCATTTACTGTCATTATTGTTACAATAACTGCTAAAACTGCATATAGTCTTCCCCGTCATTGTCACAATGACTGATAACACTGCATATAAACATCCCCCTTATTGTCAAAATAACTGTTTACATTTTATATAGACCGCCCCGTTTGTGTCATTATTGTCACAATAACTGCTAACACTGCATATACCTCCCCGATATTGTCACAATAACTGTTAGTACTGCATATATACCTCCTGGTTAATGTTACATTAACTGCTAACACTGTATAATGAACTCCCTGTTAATGTCACAATAACTGCTAACAATACATATAGACCTCCCCGTTCTTGTAACAACAATTGTTATCACTGACTACAGACCGTCTCGTTATTGTCACAATAACTGTTAGCACTGCATACATACCTCCCAATTATTGTCACAATAACTGTTAACACTACATTTAGACCTCCCTCGTTTTGTCATTATTGTCACAATAACTGTTAACACTACCTTTATACCGTTCTTTTCACACTAACTGTTAGTGCTGCATATAGACCTCCCCCGTTATTGTCACATTAACGCTAACACTGTGTATTGACCTCCCCGTTATTGTCACAATATATCTTATTGATCATGGCGAACAGTTTTAGTGATGAAAGAAGCCGGAGTACCAGGAGAGATCCACCGTACATGGGCAAGCAACTGGTAAGCTTGATCACTTGAGCACCATTTTTTGCAATTTACAAAGCCGGGCAGGAACCCATGCCGTATTGGTGATAGGTTTGTATGAGTTGTTAGGTAATCCAACTACCTAACTCATTGAGCCAACCCCACGCCCAGCGATATGCTATTTTTTGTTGTGTCCCTAATACACATCCATACCTATATACCTGTGTACAGTTTTACTTATTTACGTATTTAAATCGTATGAAAATTATCTAATTTCCTGTAATAATTCCGCATTAATGTCCCCATTATTATTTTGTTTGTATAATGAAATAAAATAAACACAACAACACGACACGAAACACTCATCTGGTTAGCC
The DNA here is from genome assembly GCA_002080005.1 of Gigantidas platifrons. NCBI lineage: Eukaryota > Metazoa > Mollusca > Bivalvia > Mytilida > Modiolidae > Gigantidas > Gigantidas platifrons. Next base: position 244,527 of record MJUT01048807.1, read on the forward strand.
ACAAACATAAATGGTTGACAGTATAACTAATTACAACACAACGAAAAACTGTTTCGGTTAACTGGACAATATGACCAACATGAACACGAACCCTTCCTCTGGATATCCTCAAGAGAAAATGATGGACAATATAGCCACCATAAATACGAACCCCTCCTCTGGGTATCCTCAAATAGAAATGGTGGACAATATAGACTCATTCTCACGGAACTGCGACAATTGTAGAAAAACATTTCCCAAACATTTTTATCAAGAAAACAGAATTCATAGGTTGTCATCAGTATGGCCATTAAATCCCAAAATATTTTCAACTTTTCAAAGCAACGAACCACCTATGTAATGATTTCTAAGCAAATTTGAAAAGAGACTAACATTTATTTATTTATTCTGGTTGTATAAAAAATTTAATATATGCATTTGAATGTTTGTAAAAATATGACTAGTAGTGATCCACAAAAAAAATAAAAAATTCAAGGTTCTATCGCTGAAGCGCTGATTGTGTTTCAAAATATAGGTTTCAATGATATGAATAGAGCAAGAAAATGTTAATCTTTAAAATGATGTAACCTTTGATTTTCCTTATAATTACAACCTGATAATATTTTAAATAAATAAGTAGCTATAGAAACCTCGTAATCTATCTTTATTTATCAGGAGAGACACCAAATCTTTAAATGGAAGAACAAAACGATGAACGTATGTATCAAATTTGTCCGGTAAATTCAAAACAGACGAGATGATGGTCTCTCTTGGTCCACAATATTAATAAAATCAAACTCATAAAATCTTTTAAAAAGTAAATATTTACTGGGAACATCCCAGTTTCGCGAAAAAACACTAAACAATTTATATAAAAAAATGGAATACGGCAAGATAACAATTTGAACACTATGATAACCGTCAAATAGAGTATATATCGTCATCAATAGTGAAAACGACTTGTCCCGTTGGTTAGTTAGTGTTGTATGTTTCTATAAGCTCCAAGACATCATCAGAAACACGGAACAGTCGACCTCCTTTTCTGGTGGCTATTGGGTGCTGGATTTTGCGAATTATATCTTTGCTGTTAATCTATACCGTGTCATCCTGTTTGTTTGGCCAACGAAACATTTTAACAAACATACCGCTCTCAACCATCAAGTCAAAATGTAGATTCTTATCACTGAAGTCGTTTTCTAAAACAGTTTCGATGTATCAATTTTATCATAAGCAGCTAGAACATAATCACCCTTGCTAGATGTAATTTCTTCATCCTGAACAGGAGTTGCATTGTTTTCACCAACCCCAATGTGTGTATCATGCACGGGATGTTCAGTCTGTTTTAGCAAGTCCACGCTGTCCCAACCGAATGCAGATACCCCATGGAATCCATCTGCACTATTAAAACAGTTCTAAATGGCGCAAGTGAAGCTTCTTTTTATCAAACTGCCATGATTATCTGTTGAAATACCATGCAAAGTCATCGTTCCCTTTACTGGTTTCATGACCGCTTTTCTTTCTTCGGTTTCGGCATATGTCATCTCGTATTCATCAATAGTGATCAGGACTGGGTTGCTCAAAACGTGGTGTAATATTATCCACTGGTTAGATCTAGTTATCCAATGGATAAATTTTAGCCACCGGTTAATTTTTGTTGCTCAAATGCTATCTACTGGATAAAATGACTTATCCAGTGGATAAAGTTAACCCCTCAAATTTGGCCGGATAAATAGTTAACCATTGGTTAAATATTGCAAGATGATTTCAAAAAGAAAGAGTGTATCGGCATATTGAGTTGGATTTAATAATGGAAAGTTCCGGGATAGATTTAGATTTTCTATTGAAAATCTTCAATTCATAGCTATTTATATAGTGCCAAAATTGTGCACACCAACTGGAGTCCGATGAGAGTAATTGGTGATACAATGGGATATCATATTCCCAGTGTTTCGAGGGCAGTAAGATATGTCTCTAATGCTCTGTGTGATATAGCTGGACAATATATCACCTGGTCCTCTACAGAAGTTCAGAGGAACATAATTAAAACATGGTTTTATGACATTGTCTATTTTCCTGGCGTTGTAGGGGCAATTGACTGCACACATGTTAGAATACAGACACCACCCTTATACTACGAATCCGTCTGTGTTAATAGGAAGGGATACTATTCTAAAAATGTACAGGATGTGTGTGATTACACATGTAATTTGTAATATTAAGTTATTTAACCCCCTTTTCCGTTCGATACCTATTCCATGAAATATATAGGTCTTCAAATATAATTAACAGGAATGCTAACGTATAAGATAAATGGCAATCGACTCCACGTTTTGTTTTCCTGTGGTTTAATTAACGTGATGTTATTTTAGGGTTTCACTTTTATTAGAAATTACAAATGTAAATTGGATATAAAAAAAAATTAAAGTGTAAATTACCAGAAAATGAAAACTAGCCGAAACAAGATTATGCCTAGAAATTGCTACGTCTTCTGGTTAAGAAATAATCAAAATCCCTTTAAAATACAGCTAATATTACTGTGCTCGCTGGGAACATTTCTGTGACGTTCGGAGCACCTCTGACAACAGGAACAAAATCAGTGTCTTCCTTGAATAAATCATATATCTTTTTCAGTTATGTAATTTTTACACATATAATTTTCAAATGCTAAATAAAATTTGTAATATTTCCGCAGGTTGAATTTACAATCCCCTCCTTTGTCATCACATGATTTGTCACATTTCCCAAATATGTCAACATTAATTATTTTCCTCATTTTCTCAACGTATTGTTCCCTCTTTGATATTGTCTCACAGTTGCTCACAACCCATGCCACGTCTTTCAATTTTTTTCAAATATTGCGGAATAATTTCGTTCTTTTATTGTCTCCCTTGGTACAATGTTTCCGTAAGGGGCATAACCCTCCGAATTAGGTCTGTAATTAAATATCCAGTCAAATGTATCGACCCATTGGTCTTGCGTATAATAATTATACGTATGGGGAGGCGATTCGTGGGACGAAAACACCCATATTTGATTGTTTCTCTTCACGGGGGATTGGATATTCATTCCTGCATGGTTAAATAGAACAAATCACTATTTGCGATGTCAGTTTTATTGAAAGAAATTTCGCAATTCTTAAATTTACAATAATCTATTATATGGGTATTTTGCTCCGATAACCAAGATGGTGGCACAAACCATAACATTTTAAATATCTTAGTAGGTTTGTCCTTACCCTTCGATGGCTTTTTGTGAGATTTGTCAGTACTGTTCATTACAAATGACTTGTTATTTGAGGCATGGCTAGTTGGCAAATGAGTCACAGAAACGGTATGTTTGTCTGGAAATAATAATGTGTTCCCACGGAGATTGTATACAGTACAATTATAATACCAAAACAAAGAAAAAAAAATAAATGACACTGGTATGATCTTGATACGTCCTGGAAATATATGAAACAAGTATTACATTAATGTATATGCCAATGTATGACTAACATATTTTCTCAGTTGTTTTTCAGGGGCCGTCGTGGTCGTGATCGTATGCTAGTTGGATTTAAAACTACATGTGCAATCGATGGCTATAACCTCTAATGTTTTGAGTTCGAATCCCACCCAAGAGAGGTGTCATCGATACAACATTATTCGACAAAGTTTGTCAGTGACGGCTGGTTGGTGGTTTTCTCCGGTTTTCTCCACCAATACAACTGACTGCAACGATATAGCTGAAATATTGTTGAAACCTAAACCACTATCAGTTGCTTTCTGATTATGAATGAAAATTGGAGAAACTATCACTAGCATGTAGCTGCTCCTAGTCTATCGTTCAATGGTATCATCTGATTGCCGTAGGTAAACATTGTAAATTGGAAGCATCATCGCTACACTTTAAAACACAAAACATAGTCAAATGAATACGTACCACTTGTGTATGCTTTGAATATCTAACGTGTGTAGAAGGTGAACAAGTTTTAAAACTATTGCACATGTATATTGTACTGTTGTTTAAAATAAATGAAAGGTTTTCTTAAATAATATGTTCAAATTAAAAGAAGTATATGTTGTATTGTATCTTAAGTCAAACAGTTTTAACATTGGTACATCCCCTTTATCAGATTAAACACCCGCCACATTTGTGTACCTGTCCCAAAACATGGAATATATGTTCATCGTTATCTGTAGTTGGTTTTTTTTCCTTCATTTTATTAAGATATGTTAGTAAAAATATGTCCTGTGTTGCTTTCATTGGCTACATTGTCCATCAATGATATTTAATGATAGACAGAACAGTGCTTCGTGATGTTTTGATTAGCTATGTTGTCCACCTTTCATATTTGAGGATACCCAGAGGAGGGGTTCGTTTTTATGTTGGAAATTTTGTCCACCATTTATATTTGAGGGAACCCAGAGGATGGGTTAGTGTTTATGTTGACGATATTGTCCAGCATACAATATTGCAGGATAGCCAGAGGAGGGGTTCGATTCATGCTGGCTATATTGTCACCATTTATATTTGAGGATACCCAGAGGAGGGGCTCGTGCAGATGTTGGCTATATAATCATTCTCACGGAACCGCGACAATTGCTATCTCCGATGATAAAAGTCATCCCAGTAACGACTATCTTACTCCATTGATTACTTTTTCTTTTTTGTCTATATGATATAGCAATGTTCTCAAGAATACCAATTTCCTAGAGACCAGAAATGACTACGTGACATACATTAAACACTTTTGTGCACAAAGGGTACGACATATCGATGTCGCCAATTAAAAAATGGCTATATATCCATGTAAATAGCTAGGATTTTGTCCACTTTAATGAACACTGTTCATCGTTTTAAAAAGCACTGAACTTGATTCTGTCATTTAAAAAAAAACAATTTGACCATTACCATTAGACAACACAAATTATTTTGGTAAATTTACAAAACTGGCAGATTTACGAGTTCCAAATATTGTTGTTATATGCCAGGAGCTGGTTGATGAAGACATACTATTTGCTTTGCTTATATAGTAGTCATAGCATGAAATGTCTGGAAAAAGCCAACATCTTCTGGGAAAATAGCGCTTAGGTGAAAATGTATTCCGTAAAACGACGGAAATAACTTGGAAAAATACATTTATAATCTACGGGACTCTTAGTTATAAGGTTAGTAAAGTCTAAGGTAGTATTGTTTTGTTACACAACATACACAATAACATTCAACAGGCCCAAATGCGTACTTATTAATCCATAGATATTTAGAAACAATTGACATAATTTCAAATTCACCTATAGAGTAAACCAAAATATAAAAATTACAATTTACGGGATCTAATTTACGAGACAAACTATATAAAATTTGCAGTATTAATTTATAATTAAGACATATCTGTGTTGCAAATAAATCTTTGTGGTATTTAGATCACTACCGGATGTTTATAAGTCACATGCAGGCATAGTTTCGACAAAAATCATCGTCTGCTAAATATTTGCTTTCACGTAAGTATTCCTATATGATTACTTCTGCTTGTTTTGCGAAATGTAGAAATTACCAATGTATGAATGAACCAAATACATTTCATATATACATGAAAATATAAATGAGCAATATTTATGTTTGAATGATGTTTATATAACAGCATTCGGTCATTGCCTTGCAGTACACGACTATTGCTTTTTTTCTAGTAAAGTTTTCTCTAAAATAGTAATTCAGATATTTTGTTAATCTTTGACAAAAAGTACTCGGTTGGAAAAATGTCGTAAACTAAATATTGAGCTGGAAACTCTTGTCATAACCAAAGTGGAATACAAAGTTGTTTCTCTGGCACACATTTACCGACCATATTTAGACAAAAGTGTATTGTAGTTAAAAGTAAGACTACCTGAATCATTTTCCGTAGATTTGTTCTTAAACAATTGAAGACATGGGGTAAATACATGAATGTGACTAGATTTGCCTTAAACTTTGGAAGAGTAGATTAGGTTGGAAATAAATCTATGTTACTGCACTAACTAAAATGCTGATCAGTTCTTAATTATATATTTCAGTATGGCCAAATCAAAATCTCAACGCATGAAAGAATATAGAGCCAGGAAGAAGGAACAAATTCGAAAGCGATGATTGAAGATGGAAAGAGAGCGAATCAAGGGATACTTCCAGCCAATAGAGATGCTGGCTGATGATGACAAGGAAAAGAGACGTGACAAAAACCGTAGAGCAGCACAAGACAGACATGAACAGTAATCCCGATTTGGGAGACGTGAATGAAAATCCGAATACAATATAACACGTGGCAGGTGGAAGTAAGGAGAGCGATGATAACGGAGTCAGCAGCACGACCAACGAATTGAGTTTTATAGTACAACTTCCTTTTCATTATGCCATTGGAAATCAGGGTAAAGGGGGAAGGAAGAAAGTGTCTAATGCCCTTAAGAGATTATACAAAACAATATCAACACTGAAATATGAAAATGAAAACTTAAAAAAGAATTAAAAACAATACGAAAGCGTCTCTGCAGAATTCAGACTACGACAGCAAACACACAAGCACCTAGAAGTAAAACGTACCTTAATCTGAAGAAATCAGGAATAAACCCAAAGATTGTACCGGGTATACGGAATCGTCTCATATACAATGAATGTTTGAGCGAGACAGTTCAAATAGCCGTAGATGACAACACAGCCAGACAAAAAAATACTGTTCATAAAGTCGTGTCTGGAATTATAGCAAAACAGTATAGATTGAAAACGCTTATGCAGAGCATGACATCGTTGAACAGACGCAAGTTGTTATCTGACATGGACTTAAGGTTAAAAAAGAAAACACTTTTGAAATAATATAGATAGATTGAGACAAGATGTTGTGGGTTTTCTAAGCAGAGACTACAACTCTCGTATCTTACTAGGAAAGACAGACAGTAGGAAAAGGTAAACAGCAAAAACGAGCACTAAATGGTTATATGCACAACCTACACCTGAAGTACAAAGCCGAATCTAATTTCTCAATATCTCTCTCCACATTATTTCGACTACATCCAAGACGTATCCGCCTTATAAATTGTGCGTCTACAAGTATTTGCTTGTGTGCAAAGCATCATAACTTCAGCTTCAGGTTAATAAAATTGAAAACTCTTGCGGTATCGACTGTGACGAGCCCATACACTTTTGTAGATATGTATAACGATTCTGAAGATAAATTAGAGGAAATGTTGGAAAAGATTCCCGACGAAAATATTAAGTTCCAGCAATGAAAACGTGTGCAACTTCAGAACGGAAAGGAACGCATACGAATTGTCGAAAATAATTTAACCAAAATCGAATTCAAAGGAATCTTGAACGATGAATTTGCAGCATTCGTTACTCATGTAGAGAGAGTGGCCCAACATTACAAGTCTGTAAAGCAAATGAAAGATCATTTACCTGCGAACCATGCTCTTATTCAAATGGATTTCAGTGAGAACTATAACAGTCAAACAATGGAGGAGACACAATCTGCGTATTGGAATGCGTCAATGGTAACCCTCCATCCTTATGTCATTTATTTCAAAGATGCTAACAGAAGTTTAAGTCATAAAAGTTTGGTGTTTATATCGGAAGTATTGCACCACAATGCCGCAAAGGTGTACGCGATGGTGAAAAAAAGTAAATGCGGTACATAATGACGTACCAGAACTGAAACATGTACATTGTTGGGCAGACTCCCCCTTCATCCCAATAACGGAATTAGTCTGTGTTTGATTTGATCGGTACGTTTGAAGTTAATCATGTATGCAAAGCGTCTTGGCATTACTTTGCATCAGGCCATGGAAAGAGTGCGTCCGATGGAGTAGGTGGCACCAACAAAAGAAACGAGGATAATGCAGGAAAACAGGAAAAATGCGGTAATTCAAGATGCCATTTATTTTTTCGTCTGAGGGCGAGATCGAATACCAGCAGGACTGAGTTGCTCAAAACACTGGTTAATTTTATCCATTGGTTAGGTTAACCGATGGATAAAATTGATAACCAATGGTACCGTATCCGATGGATAATTTTACTTTGCTCAACCTTTTGATAGTGCTGTGGATAACTAACCAGTGGTTAATTAGCTTAACAAGTGGATAGAATCCCATAATTCCATAGTATTCTTTGTAAAAAAATGTCACAAATCGTCTACTCAAAAGAAAAAAAGTTGGAGAGGTGAACATTTCTGACTTGTTTTAATTATGTGAGCTTGTGGAGAAAAACATAACCATAATTAGGTCAAAATAAACGAATGGCATAACAAATGCAGAGAAGGCAAAAGTGGGGAAAGAGATCACATACTCTGGTAATGCTAGGGCTGGTGGACAAAGAAGATCCGTAGAGCAAATCAAGGAAAAGTGGAGGAAAGCCTGTACTACGACAAAGATGGAGGCTGCTGTAAATAGAAAGAGCCTCAATCAGACAGGAGGGGGTCCATCTTTGCCAGCGCCAAGTGACGCGACACCAAAAAAGTCATGGCACTTCACACGTTACACTAAAGGCATATTAGGAGAGGAAAGGGGTAGTCTTATACATTTTCTTTGTACTTTCCAAGAAATTAATATGACAGTCATTAATATACCATGAATGCTGCATGACACCATTTCTTTCAACCTTCATTATTCAGAAAACACAGGTACTTTTATAAAACAAAATAATGAATGCATGTTGCATCCCTTTCTAGCCAACTATATACACCCGTTCAAAAGTATGTATGCATTTTTTTAAATACGGGATACAGATTCAAGACTTTAAGGGTATTTGTTGATCCCTCCTTACGGGAGCCGGGTTGCTCGGTGAGTTAGGTAGTTGGATTTTCTAACAATTCATACACACCTATTACCAATACGGCGTGGGTATGCACCGGCTTTGTAAATTACAAAAAAGGATGCACTCGACTAGCAGCCGTAAGTGATAAAGTTAACCAGCTGCTTGCCCATGGTCGGTGATTCCCTCCGTGTACTCCGGCTTCCTGAAAGTGGCGATAAACACAATAAATCAATCAATCATCAATCCCTACTTATTGGTTTTTGAAGTCTATATGTAGCTGTGGTTTGCAATGTCTTAATATTATATTTAGACCTATAAAAAAGTGGATAGTTAACAATAACGCTTTTTTCAGACAGTTATTACTGTCGGCCGGTCTATATAGGCTACATGGGTTGAAGAAAAAATGAAGGTGTTTTAAAGGGATTTTGATTATTTCTTAACCAGAAGACATAGCAATTTCTAGGCATAATCTTGTTTCGGCTAGTTTTCATTTTCTGGTAATTTACACTTTCATTTTTTTAAATCCAATTTACATTTGTAATTTCTAATAAAAGTGAAATCCTAAAATAACATCACTTTATTTAAACCACAGGAAAACAAAAAGTGGAGTTGATTGCCAGTTATCGTATACGTTAACATTCCTGTTAATTATATTTGAAAACCTATATATTTCATGGAATAGGTATCGACCGGAAAAGGGAATTACATAACAAAAGATTACAAATTACCTGTGTAATCACACACACCCTGTACATTTTTAGTATCCCTTCCTATTAATAAAGGCGTATTCGTAGTATAGGTGTGGTGCCTGCATTGTAACATGTGTGCAGTCAATTGCCCCTAAAACTCCAGGAAAATGGACAATGTCATAAAACCCTGTTTTAATTCTGTTCCTCTGAACATCCGTAGAGGACCAGGTGTTATATTGTCCAGCTATATCACACAGAGCATTAGAGACATATCCTAGTGCTCTCGACACACTTGAAAATCAATTGAAGATTTTCAATAGAAAATCGAAATCTATCCCGGTACTTTCCTTCATGAAAATCCAAATGAATATGCCGATACACTCTTTTGTTTCCAGTCTTGTAATATTTATCCAATGGTTAAATAATTGGTTAAATATTTATCCGGCTAAATTTGAGGTGTTAGCTTTATCCACTGGATAAGTCATTTTATCCAGTGGATAAAGTTTGAGCAGCAAAAATTAACCGGTGGCTAAAATGTATCCATTGGATAATTAGATCTAACCAGTGGATAACACTAAACAACGTTTTGAGAAACCCAGTCCTGATCACTACTGATGAATACGAGATGAAAAATGCCGAAACCGAAGAAAGAAAAGAGGTCATGAAACCAATACAGGGAACGATGACTTTGCTTGCTATTTCAACAGATAATCATGGCAATTTGATAAAAAGAAACACCACCCACGCATGTTAGAACTGCTTTAATAGTGCAGATGAATTTCATGGGGTTTCTGCATGCGGATGGGACAGCGTGGACTTGCTAAAACAGACTGAATATCCCGTGCATGATACACACATTGGGGTTGGTGACAATAAAGCAACTGTTCAGAATGAAGAAATTACATGTAGCAAGGACGATTATGTTCTAGCTGCTTATGATAGAAGTTGATACATCGGAACAGTTTTAGAAGATGACGTCAGTGATAAGACCCTACATATTGATTTGATGGTTGAGAGCGGTAAGGTTGTTAAAATGTTTTGTTGGCCAAACAAACAGGACGACACGGTGTAGATTAACAGCAAAGATATAATTCGCAAATTCCAGCACCCAATAGCCACCAGAAAAGGAGATCGACTGTTCCGTATTTCTGATGATGTCATTGAGCTTATAGAAACACACAACACTAATTAACTGACGGGACAAATCGTTTTCACTATTGATGACGATATATACTCTATTTGACTGTTATCATAGTGTTCAAATTGTTATTTTGCCATATTCCGGTTTGTTTTTTCTAAATTGTTTACTTTTTTCGCGAAACTGGTATATTCCCAGTAAATATTTACTCTTTAAAAGATTTTATGAGTTTGATTTTATTAATTTTGCGGACCAAGAGAGACCATCATCTCGTCTGTTTTGAATTTACCGGACAAGATACATACGTTTATCGTTTTGTTCTTCCATTTAAATATTTGGTTTCTTACCTGGTAAATACAGATTTATTACAAGGTTTCTATAGCTACTTATTTATTTAATATATTACCAGGTGATAATTATAAGGCAAATCAAAGGTTACAACATTTTAAAAATTAACATTTTCTTGTCCTATTCATATCATTGAAACATGGAATGGATGGAACCTTGGCCTATTTTTTTTTGTGGGTCACTACTAGTCAATTTTTACCAACATTCAAATGCATATACTAAATTGTATATACAACCAGAACAAATAAATAAATGTTAGTCTATTTCCAAATTTGTTTAAAAATCATTACATAGGTGGTTCGTTTTCATCAAACGTTGAACATATTTTGGGATTTAATGGCCAGTAAGTCAGTCTCCTGATGACAACCTATAAATGCGGTTTTCTTGATAAAAATGTTTGGGATTTTTGTTCTACAATTGTCGCAGTTCCGTGATAATGAGTCTATATTGTCCACCATTTCTATATGATGATACCCAGAGGAGGGGTTCATATTTATGGTTGCTATATTGTCCATTATTTCCTCTTTAGGATATCCAGAGGAAGGGTTCGTGTTCATGTTGGTCATATTTTCCAGTTAACCGAAACAGTTTTTCGTTGTGTTGTTATTAGTTATACTGTAAACCATTTATGTTTCTGGCTAACCAGATGAGTGTTTCGTTTTGTTGGGGTTTATTTTTTGTCATTATACAAACAAAATAATAATGGGGACATTAATGCGGAATTATTACAGGAAATTAGATCATTGTCATACGATTTAAATACGTAAATAAGTAAAACTGTACAAAAGTATATAAGTATGAATGTTTATTACGGACACAACAAAACATAATATATCGCTGGGCGTGAGGGTGGCTCAATGAGCCAGGTAGTTGGATTACCTAACAACTCATACAAGTCAATCACAAATATGGCGTGGGTGCGCGCCCGCCGTTTGTAAATTGAAAAAAATGGTGCATTCGTCTCGCAACAGCAAGTGATACAGTTTACAAGTTGCTTGCCCATGGTCGGTGGTTCTCTCCTGGCATTTCGCCTTCTTTCATCACTAAAACTGGTCGCCATGATCAAGATGATATATTGCGACAATAACGAGGAGGTCTACACGTAGTGTTATGAGTCATTGTGACAATAACAGGGATGTCAATTTATAGTGTTAGCCGATAATGTGACAATAATGGAGGAGGTCTACATGCAGTACTGACTGTTATTGTGACAATAACGAACAGGTATAAATGCAGTGTTATCAGTTATTGTGACAATAATGACAAAAGCTGGGAGGTCTATAGGTAGCGCTAACAGTTATTGTGACAATAACGGTGGGTATGTATGCAGTGTTAGCAGTTATTGTGACAATAAGTGGGAGGTCTATGAGCAATGTTAACATATATTGTGAAAATAATAGGGAGGTCTATATGTAGTGTTAGCAGTTATTGTGACATTAACAGGGAGTTATATATACAGTGTTAGCAGTTAATGTGACAATAACGGGGAGGTCTATATGCACTACTAACAGTTATTGTGACAATAACGGGGAGGTATATATGCAGTGCTAGCAGTTATTGTGAAAATAATGACACAAACGGGTCGGTCTATATGTAGTGTTAACAGTTACTGTGACATCAAAGGGGAGGTTTATGCGCAGTGCTAGCAGTTATTGTGACAATATCATGGAGGTATATGTGCAGTGTTAACAGTCATTGTGACAATAACGGCAAGGTATATTTGCAGTGTTAAGAAATATTGCGACAATAAAGGGGAGGTGAATATGCAGTGCTAACGGTTATTGTGACATTAATGGGGAGGTATATATGCAGTGTTTACAGTTATTGTGACAATAACGGGGAGGGCTATATGTAGTGTTAACAGTTATTGTGGCAATAATGGCAATACCGGGGAGGTCTATATGCAGTGTTTACTTTTAGTGTGACAATAACGGGGAAGTATATATACAGTGTAAACAATGGTTGTGACAATAACGGGGAGGTCTATATACAGTTTTAGGAGTTATTGTGACAATAATGACAATAATGGGGAGGTCAATATGCAGTGCTTTCAGTTAGTGTGGCAATAACGGGGAAGTCTATATGCGGTGTTAACAGTTATTGTGACAATAATGGTGAGTTATATATGCAGTGTTAACAGTTAGTGTGACAATAACGGGGAGGTATATATGCAGTATTAACAGTTCTTGTGACAATAATGACAATAATGGGAAGGTTTATATGCAGTGTTTACAGTTAATGTGACTCTAATTGGGATGTTTATATGAAGTGTTAACAGTTCGTGTGACAAGAACGGGGAGGTATATGTGCAGTGCTAACAGTCATTGTGGCAATGACGGGAAGGTATATTTGCAGTGTTAACAATGTTTGTGACAATAACGAGAAGGTCTGTACACAGTGTTAACAGTTAGTGTGATAATGACGGGGAGTATATATGCAGTCTTAACAATTCATGTGACATTAACGGGGAGGTCTATATGCTGCGTTAACAGTTATTGTGACAATAACAGGAATGTATATATGTAGTGCTAACAGTTATTGTAGCAATAACGGGGAGGTATATATGCAGTGTTACCAGTTATTGTGACAATAATGGGGAGGTCTATATACAGTGCTAACAGTTAATGTGACGATGACGGGGAGTATATACGCAGTGTTAACAGTTCGTGTAAGAATATCGGGGAGGTATAAGTGTAGTGTTAACAGTCGTTGTTGCAACAACGGGAAGGTATATTTGCAGTGTTAACAGTTAGTGTGACAATGAAAGGTGAGTATATAGGTAGTCTTAACAGTTAGTGTGACAATAACGGGGAGGTTTATATGAAGTGTTAACAGTTATTGTGACAATAACGGGTAGGTATATGTGCAGTGCTAACAGCCACTGTGGCATTACCTGGAATGTATATTTGAAGTGTAAGCAGTTTTTGTGACAATAACGAGAAGGTTTATATACAGTGTTAAGAGTTAATCTGACAATAAACGTGAGTATATATGCAGTGTAAACAGTTCGTGTGACAATAACGGAGAGGTATATGTGCAGTGTTAACATCCATTGTGGAAATAACGGGAAGGTATATTTGCAGTGTTAACAGTGTTTGTGACAATGACGAGAAGGTCTATATACAGTGTTAACATTTAGTGTGACAATAACGGGGAGTATGTATGCAGTCTTATCAGTTCGTGTGACAATAACAGGGAGGTATATATGCAGTGTTAAGAGTTATTGTAACAATGAAAGGGAGGTTTATATGTAGTGTTAGCAGTTATTGTAACAATAATGACAATAACGGGAAGGTCTATATGTATTGTTAACAGTTATAGTGACAATAACGGGGAGGTTTATATCCAGTGATCTCAGTCATTGTGACAATAACGGGGAAGTACATATGCAGTTTTAGCAGTTATTGTGAAAATAATGACAGTAAAGGGGAGGTTTATACGCGCGCTAGCAGTTATTGTAACAATAACGGAGAGGTATATATGCAGTGCTAACAATCATTGTGACAATAACGGGAAGGTATATTTGCAGTGCTAATAGTTAGTATGGCAATGACGGGGAGGTATATATGCAGATTTACCAGTTCGTGTGATAATAACGTGAAGGTCTATATGCAGTATTAGCAGTTATTATGGCAATACTGACTATTACGGGGAGGTCTATATGCAGTGTTAACGGTTTATTTGACAATAACAGGAAGGTATATGTGTAGTGCTAACAGTTATTGTGACAATAGCGGAGAGGTCTATATGTAGTGTTAACAGTTACTATGACAATAATGGGGGGATATATGCAATGTTCACTGTTATTTCGACAATAATGATAATAACGGGGAGGTCTATATGCAGTGCTAACAGGTATTGTGACAATTACGGGGAGGTGTATATGCAGTGTTAGCAGTTAGTGTGACAATAACGGGGATGTCTATTTGCAGTG
>MJUT01048807.1:263982-285827 GCA_002080005.1 Gigantidas platifrons
ACAGGGAAATAATCGACATTATTTTAGTCAAATATAGTCTCCGTCTTAATTTCCTTTATTACAAAGATATGCTTTGTTAACCGTTATGGAATATCTGTTACAAATGACTACGAATGTGTCCCGCTTGTCGTCAGCAATATCCGGTCCATTCTTTATTCATGACTTATCACACAAGCACTAGAAACATGGAGAGAGAAGGCTAGCTTTGCTGGCGAGTTAAAATTGGCGTTATATCTGCCGACAACCTAGGTATATTGTGTTTATTCTATAATGTCTAAATCAACTGATAATTGTCTGACAAGAGCAGAATAAGCGTCGTTCCAATCGGTTGATTTTGGGAGAATGTTGGTGTTTAACGCCACTTTCAGCAATATTTCAGCTAACTCATGGTGATCAGTCTTTGTTGTGGAAGAAGCAACTGGTAAATTTTATCAACTTGCGGCTGTGAGTTGAGTGCACCTTTTTGTAATTTGCGAAGCAGGGCGCGAATCCACGCCATATTGGTGATAGGCTGGTATGAGTTGTTAGGTAATCCAACTAACTAGCTCATTGAGACACCCATTATAATCGGGATCAATGGTGTCCTCTATGAGGTCCACGTCTACGCTGGTGCTGCTTGTATTGCAGTCCATCTACATGATTCAGAAAAAAAAATGCTATACTAAGACCATTACTAATTAACACCGGATTGTACTTAATTAGTACTTAAAGTAATATTACACAACAATATCATATTTTTTTTGTATTAAATATGTTTAATTAATATGTCACTTTATTTAAAAAAAATCGACTGCTTAACATTAAAAATCCCCTCAAGAGCAGAATTTATGAGAAGATCGCAAACAATTGACAGCAGATAATTACTGTTCTTAACTGTTAGAAGTATGGCCTACTTAGTCTAACTTTGATGTTTGAAAAATAAAAAGTATAACTTTTGATCCTGTGTCTGTCTGTGAGCTTTTTGTTTGGTAACCACCAAGTGAGACATATCCAAACACGCTCCTGTTACAGAAAGTGATTGAATTACTTGACGATGGATACAAAATGAGATTTAGACATATCCAGATTTGTTCCACTGGGATTCGAGCTGATGACAATAGGAATTAAGGCTAATAAGTATTCAATACTTAACATAGTCAACGAAAGGCATGATCTAACAGAATATAAAAATCGACAATTGCAATGGCTTCAAATAAATACTGCATAAAAAATAGATCCAAAAGTGGCTGTAAAATACAAATATCAAAAATAACCTAGGTAGTACTGAAGTTCGAATGTAAAAAATCAACCCAGAAAAACATAATGTGTTGAGCAGCAAACAAAAAGTTTAGATTTGAAAGCATTCTGTGGTGCATTTGTTTTAGGTGAATCTGGAACATGTTTCACTTCATTGTTCCAGAAAACAAAATCATTATTTGTTGCTTTAAAAACGGTATGTTTCAAAATTATGTTTCAGGAAATCAGAAACATGTTTTCACCAAATGAATAACACAATGTTTCATGAAACATTAAACGATGGCCTCCAAAAAGTGTGTTGCCTCTACAGTCCATGAACATAAGAATTCATCACCAAGTTTATGTTTTACTGTCTATTACATATAAAACCACAATTTTTTCAAAAACATATTTTAAAGCTATCCATGGTCAGATTGTTATGAAATGTATTTCAAGACACGCAGAATTCGTAGTAATTTTTGTCTGCATGGGTTTTGTTTTCTGGTGATTTAAACACAAATGTTGATTTTTTTCCGATTTTATTTTTGTTAAAATATATAGCAAATTTGGCGTCAAAAAACCAAAATTGTCTTTAAATTATAAGAAAATATATTTATTAAAAGCAATCCAACGGAAAATAATTCAAAAATATGTAAGTAATCTTAAAATAGTTCTGCTTCTTCTGGTTTAGAAATGATTTCACAACAATTGTTTTGAAAAATATGGTTTTATATGAAATATATAGCATAAAATCAAGGGTGACGAATACTTATGACCATTGACTGTTATTTCTGTCAAAAACAAACTAATTTTTTGGACCGGTTACAGTTCATGTTTCGATTTGAAACATGGGTCACTATGTTTCGCATTTTTCGAAAACCCGTTTCTGTTTTAGATGAAAAAAGCAAAAAAACAATTATGTGATTCAGAAACATGTTCCAGTTTCACCTAAAAGAAATGCACCCCTTGGGGTTAAAGCTAATCTAAATTTAAAGCCGAAAATTAACAAAATTTAGTTTCCTATTTTAAGTAATCCCAAACACAAAAAGATTGGATAATACTCCAATAGAAGCAGGATTAAACGTTATACTAAGTAGGCCAAACTGTTAATAGCCAATGGTTCTTTGAACAAGTTAACAATGTAAATATTAAACATTCTAACATTAGTCGCCTTGAAAATGGTATGGTTATTATTTTAATTCTGTAAATTTCTTAACCAATTTTATTTAAAGAAGGTTGTCAATGTTTAAATACGATAAATATATTACAAATATCCTTATCATTACAGAATATATCAATAAAACATATAAACATAAAAATAAATGTCTACTTTTGACAGCCAGGTTTCAAAAAGGGAGATAATTGAAACGCAAATCGAACACCCGTTTATTTTTTCTTGATCAGCAATCATCGCACCAACACTTTTCTTCACGAGGTATAATGATCGGCAATCATCGGGACAAAACAACAGGAAGTTAATTAGTCTCCACAACAATGGCGAGGACGGTAAACGTGCACACGGATTTGCAGATTTCTAGTTGTTGGGAACATATTTTGATTTGAAACATGCATGCGCAGCTTAGTTAAGGTACCGCCGTATTACAAAAGGAATTTTCAGCGGACATTTTTTTTCATCACAAACTGGTGTAATAGTACTTTAAGATCACGCAACTGAAGGATAATTTAAACAATAAATGTCGAAATACTTATTGATTACTGGAGAAATGTGCAATGACTTAAAATACAACCGTATTAGCGTAAATAACTATTGAAATCGGAATATCTGTCTATGTTAAGAGTATTGATAGAATGAATGATTCAAACATTATTTTAAATAGATTTGACATTGTTGTTATTTGTTGTTTAAACATCATACATGTTGAAACAAATAGAGTTTTATACGATACAATACATTTATTTACACTAATGTAGATTAAGACAAGTCTTGTGTCTTGTGTACCCAATGTTGCCAGTTTCTCATTCTTGATTGCCCATTCGATGTTCTCTAACATTTATTCACTTTTATTAATTACATTATGTTGAAGTTTTTTCGATGATATGGGTAACCTATTTGTATTCGAAACTAAGTATGCTAAGCAATATTCAGGGTTAAATATTATTGACGCGAAACGGTATGCATTAATTTCAAACGGACCTTAACCCTCCGATAATTAATTTAAAAACAAATTAAACATGGTTTTAATCCAAATTAAAATTATTTCTTATAAGAAATCCATTAAAAATGATTAAAGTAGTCTAAAATGAAAGGCCCAGTTCACAATACTGTATTCTATTCTCCAGAAATAAATAACAAAATATAAATAATAGGTTAATGGCTGTTTGTATGGAACACATAATTTGTGATACACTGATAGCTCTGTTGGGTTTTTTGCTTTCTCAACGTAATAAGAAAGATAAGGCATATAATTTATTGTGATGTTCGTGTTTTATTATGACATGAACTCTTTCACACGAGCCATAACACCCTGTTCGCTAAACATTGCACATCATATGTCCGTCAATATGGATCAAGGAGCGTTTGTTGTCGTGATCGTTTGGTAGTTGAATTTCCAACTACAAGTACAATCAGTGCCCATCACCACTAACGCTATGAGTTCGAATCCCTCTCATGACAAGATATACTCGATTCAACTGTATATGAAACATTTTTTCAGTGATTTGCGACAGGACGATGGGTTTCTCCGAGTACTCCGGTTTCTCCAAACAATAAAACTGATCGACATGATAGAACTGAAACACTATTGAAAGAAAACGTTGAAGATACCAATGGGGTTATCAGAAATCGTAAATCATAACAGGATAGACAATGCAAAAAGTGTCGTTAAAGACCTTACTCATTCACCTAAACGAAACAGCGAAATAATGGACATTATTTTAGTCAAATATAATCAACGTATTAATTTCCTTTATTACAAAGATATAGCTTGTTAACCGTTAGGGAATATCTGTTACAAATGACTTGGGAAGTGTCTCGCTTCTCGTAAGCAATATCCGGTCCATTCTTTATTCATGAACTATCAAAGAAGCGTTAGAAACAAGGAGATAGAAGGCTAGCTTTGCTAGCGAGTGAACATTGGCTTTATGTCTACCGACAACCTAGGTATATTGTTTTTATCCTGTAGTGTCTAAATCAACTGATAATGGTCTGAAAAGAGCAGAAAAAGCGTCGTTTTAATCGGTTGATTTTGGGAGATTTTTTGTACTTAACGCCACTTTCAGCAATAGTTCAACTAAATGATGGCGACCAGTCTTAGCGGTGGAATTATTCATTATAAGAAATCCATTAAATATGATTGAAGTAGTCTTAAATGAAAGGCCCAGTTTACAATACTGTATTCCATTCTCCAGAAATAAATAACAAAATAAAACTAATAGGTTAATGGCTGTTTGTATGGAACACATAATTTGTGATACACTGATATCTCTGTTGTTTTTTTTTGCTTTCTCAACGTAATAAGAAAGATAAGGCATATATTTTATTGTGATGTTGGTGTTTTATTATGGCATGTACTCTTTCCCACGAGCCATAACACCCTGTTAGGTAAACATTTCAAATCATATGTCCGTCAATAGGGACCAAGGTGCCGTTGTTGCCGTGATTGTTTGGTAGTTGGATTTCCAACTAAAAGTATTATGAGTGCCTATCACCGCTAACGCTATGAGTTCGAATCCCTCTCATGACAAGGTGTACTCGATACAACTTTATATGATACATTTTTTGAGTGACTTGCGACAGGACGATTGTTTTTTCCGAGTACTCCGTTTTTTCCAAGCAATAAAACTGGCCGACATGATAGAACTTAAATGCTATTGAAAGAAACGTTGAAGATACCAATAAGGTCATCAGAAGTGGTAAATGAAAGCAGGATAGACAATGCAACAAAGTGTCGTTAAAGACCTTAGCTCATTCACCTAAGCGAAACAGCGAAATAATCGATATTATTTAAATAAAAATATAGTCACCGTTTTAATTTCCTTTATTACAAAAACATACGTTGTTAATCGTTAGAGAATATCTGCTACAAATTACTACGAATGTGTCTTGCTTGTCCTAAGCAATATCCGGTGCATTGTCTGTCTAGCGTCTTCATCTAATAGGTCATGTTCAGTTACACCGTTCGTTCTTTAATCTGCAAAATCGTGTGCTGCCATCATGAAAATCTAAGCAGAATATTGTTTTTGTCTCTGTTTAATAGTGTTAGCTTGTCGGTAATGCGATTCATTTAGGGCTAATGCTACACTGTGCACCCACTTCTCGTTATGAAAACACAGTTGGTAGAAAACCTATGGCTCTCCTGATCTGGTCTTCTGTCCATGAGTGCCTTCAACAAAGTGCTATCTCTCTACAAATTTGCCAAGCAAACATTTCTCTAGCTCTATTTGATAAAATTCACTGTATGTAGACTGCATTTGAAGTTGCAGAAAATCAACATCAGTACACTTTGGACCCAATTTTCAATGAAAATACGAAAAATGTTGAACTCGATAATATTGAATATGGATTTATATAGAATTGAGATGGTAAACATAACAAAAGAATCAAATCTAAACAAGAACTTTTCGATATTACTGTCGAAATATGTTCCTTACCTTTCTATGCAGAGTTTGCTTCATCTGGAATACTTTCCTGTTAATTCAACAATACGACACATATTATACCGTAATGCGATTCGCTTAGTTACAAAAATCAATATTGAATGCTCTAAAAAAAAACACCAAATGAAATGACACCTTAAAGTGTAAAGTGTAAATTATATTTAGGTTGCAAATCTATCAACAGTGTACACAAGTGATTAAAGCATGTCTAGTATATATAATTAATAAAACTATTTTTTTCCTTATTCATTGAAATTGACATTCCACTTTTAATTACATAGTGATAAATTGCCAGCAAAGGATAACCCATGAAAGCCTTATCGTGTCCATTACAAATAATAGCTTGAGTGAGTGTGTAAAGTCAGTATTCTACGAGTGAGGATCAATGTCGGATTTAATCATTGAAAATAAGTATCATCAATACCAAAAGACACTTCTTTCAAATTTTACATTTCAAATGTAGATTTGTGATTGAGGTAGACAGTTCTAATCCTGAACAGGGGCCGTCATGGTACCTGTCACCAGTAACGTTTTGAGTTCAAATCCTGATCTGGGGATGTATACTCGATACAACATTGTGTGATAAATTTAGTCAGAGTGACTTCTGAAGGTTCGCAAAACAATGTTTCAATTAATCACCATTAACTTCTCCCAGAAGTTTCCCCACTTCTCTATGTTGTCTTCCACTTCTACCTTAGGTTTTTCTGAGAGATAAGTCACTTCTCCCTCTAACTTGAAAGTACTGAGAGCCATGTGCTCTACTTTTATTTTATTCTGTTCTTTCGTCACAGTCACAAATAATTATATTCTGGAAATTTAAAATATGATCCATATTCTGATGCAAGTCACTGACAAACTTTAGTACAACATTATGTGATAATGTTTGTCAGTGACGTGTGGCAGGTCAGTGGTTTTCGCTGGGTACTCCAGTTTCCTTTACCAATTAAACAGGCCTCCACGATATAACTGAACAATTGTGGAAAGTGGCGATAAACACAATAATACCCTTTATTATAACACTCATGGTTTAAAGTGGAACTTAAAAAAATCGTTAACAAAGGCATTCATTTTTTTTTCTACTTGTTCCCTGTATTTTTTTTAAACCACATATATGATGTATTGATTAGCGTGCTCGCCCCTCGAGTGCGGTAGATCGTGATTTCGAATCCCAATTGGGTCAAACGAAAGATTTTAAAATTGGCATTTGTTGCTCTTCTGATAAGCACGCATAATTCAGGAGAAAGAGCAGAGCATTTGGCCCGAAAATAGAATAATGTGTCCAAATGAGGCAACATTCATATTCCCGGAATGTTGTTTCAGTGAGCTAGCACTATCAAAATCCAACTAAGTGATGGTCTAGTATAAAGCGAACATCAACATAATATCATTGCACATGAACTTTTTCTCGCCATGATATAGATGAACAATGGCTGAGTTGTCGCTAAACAACAATCACTCTCATGGGAGAATTGTCTGTTACCACACCACTTATAACAATGTATATAATTTCGGGAAAAAGACCCCAAAAATGGGATCAAAAAATTTATCTTATTAGACATATTCCTAACAATGCATTTTTCCACGTCTAAGTGTATGGGGTCAATGTGAAAAGTATTTGATAACCATCCATCCAAAGATTATCATTATAGTTATGATATTGCACATTCCCATATATAACTAATCAGTTTCAATCAAGCAGAAATAACATTTAATGATGTTGCTTATTCCAATTTTATGTAGGATTGCATTAGTATTTATTTAATTTAGTTATTTATTTACAGTACTGATATAGCGCATTATATAATAAAATATAAATTACTCTAAGTGTTTTAAAAATATATCATATAAAAATAAAAGTAAAAAAAAATAATAATAATAAAAATATATACAAAGTGCAAGGGTAAACATAGAAAAGTAAAACAAAAAAAAAATAAAATTCACATGTGTTGATACCTCAAATGATAAGAAAACAAAAAAAAGTAGTAATGATAATACAAAAACACAAACAAAGATAATTTATGATTACACATTCACAAACGTATTCCTAAAATAAAGTTGTCGGGAGAAAACATTAATAAAATATGATATCAATAATTAAAAACGTCAAAAAATTAAGATAATGTACGGAAAATCAACGCCATTAAAAAGATACCAATAATCAACGCACAAACTGTGAACAATTAGTAAAGGATACTGACCAGCAATTTAAAACGGTAAAAATTTGAAATTGTGCGGATGCCAATTTATATTATCATAACGATGATCAACATATAGAGCAATAACAATGTTGAATAGTATTGAGAACAAATAAGTAAAATCACTGTAGGCGCGTCCAAAAAGTAAAGTGTCCAGCTGTTGTTTGAAGGTTTCGATGGATTCTTCATGTCTAATGATGCTGGGAAGACTATTCCACAAAGTCGAGGCTGCCTTATCAAAACGTATTTTCACCATATGTTTTAGTTCGGACTTTCGGTTGAACTACAATCATTGCGTTCTCGGAACGAAGTGTTTTTGCTGGTTCGTACACTGTAACAAGGTCTTTCAAAAACACAGGAGCCAGGCCATTTAAAGCTTTGAATACATAGAGAAGTAGATTATATTGAGTTGTATAACAAACAGGAAGCCAGTGTAAATCCATGAGAACAGGTGTGATGTGTTCACATTTTTTGCTTCGTATAATGAGTCATGCGGCAGTGTTCTGTATTCGTTGTAGCTTCGTGTTTAGACTTGCATTTACACCATACAACAGGACATTCCCATAGTCAAACCGAGATGCAACAAGAGCCGATGCTAATGTGTTGCATATGTCAATCGAAAAGTAAGGTCTTATACGCCCAATGTTCCTAATTTGAAAAAAACACAACTTTGCAAGAGATGATCCTTGCTTTTCGATATGCAGGGTTTTATGAAAAATATACTCCTAAGTTTTTAACACAACAGACTCAATGTTCGTCAAATTCTAGTTGGCAACCTGTGAACTCTTGCGATCGATGTTGAGGCGCAAACATAATGAGTTCGGTCTTGTCTTGGTTCAACTTCAATAGATTGAGTTTCATCCATCTGCTGATATCTGATAAGGAAGACTCTAACGTGTGTGCGATGTCATTCCAAATGTCACGTGGCTTAATAACAAGGTACACCTGGGTATCATCAGCATAATATTGATAGTTCATGCCATTTTACCGATAGGCTTGGAAAACATACAGTACTTCCGCGGACCAAGAACCGTCCCTTGTGGTACTCTGTAGTTAAGTTGTAAGCTGTTCCATTGGGCAGACGCGATAACGATGCGTTGTGTTCTGTCACTAAGGTAGGTATATAACGTCGAATGCAGCGGACAGATCCAGCATTACTAGCACAGCACACTTTAATATTACCCAGTGCATACGCACTTTCGTGGTGAACTCGAAGTAAGTATGATAATAGATATAGAAATTTTCAATATACTATTTCAAATGATAATAGAAAAAGACATTTTCAATATACTATTTCAAATAATAGATAACGAAATTATTAATATACTACTTCAAATGATAATATATAAAGCAATTTTCAATATACTACTTCAAATGATAATAGATAAAGAAATGTTCAATATACTTCTTCAAATGATAATAGATAACAAAATTCTCCTTATACCACTTCAAATGATAATAGATAAAGATATTTTCAATATACTACTTCAAATGATAATAGATAAAGAAATGTTCAATATACTACTTTAAATGATAATAGATAAAGACATTTTCAATATACAACTTCAAATGATAATAGATAAAGAAGGTTTCCTTTGAAGCTTTTATCTAATATGTTCTCTACTAAGAAAATCCTACATACAATTGGAGTACACAACATCAGTAAATGCTATTTATGTTTGATTGAAATTGATTCTATTATATATTCATATACGTCTGAAAATTAAAAACAAAACAGAGCCTTATGTCTAGGGTCCTAAGCCACACGACCACATCCGCTATATACAAATACAGCTTTAATACTCGAAGTGATACCTTGTCTTGTAAGTAAAATCTATATATAGACATAAGACACGTGTCTAAGTGTGTGTAGATGGTACATATATAGTTAATATATATATATATATATATATAGATGTTTATTTATCAAAGTTTGTATATTACTTAGAAACGTTGATTTGCTGAAAACGGGTCAAATGACGTTCTATAAAAATTATTATTATACCTCATATATTAATTACCATAAATATATTAATTTGATTGGAGAATGGGTAAATATCAGTCCTTGTGATCAGACAGGACAAAGATCATATTCCGTGAAATAAAAATCATATTTCACACCCTCGAATGTCCCGCGGGTTTTTCCGCCAGAGTTTTCATTCTTTGACAGGAAAACGTCAGAGGAATTCGGAACGCATCACTTGCAGGCGACAGTTGCAATGACCAGATTGTTCTCTCTTGAATATTGATCTTGAATCTCGTCATTGTTGTGGATATCGTTTTTGAATGACTGCGACAACGTTCCAATGGACTTAACATACGTTTGCCAGCAGTATTTTACATGTATGTGTTTTCTTGGTTTCATTCGGAATAATAAGTATATGTTATCTGGATGTGAATTGATTGATACTGAAAGTAGCAATCTGCCGAGCAAGAATATGAAGTTTATTAATAAGTGAGCGAAGCGAACGAGTCACAAACTTTATATTCTGTCGAACAAGCTGATATTTTTTCAGTATCAATCATATTCACATTCAGATGACATTTGTATCGCTTTTAAGTACATACAAACGGAGAAATATATAGGCTTCCATCTTTGTATTTTCACGGGGAAAATCAAATAATTCAAAATATTAAAAATACGCTTCCCGAAAACATAAAAGTAGTATACCTTGTATTTTTATGGGTTGATATAAATGTTAAGCTTGTTAAATTTTGCCCTTTAATGGTGATATTCATTGTTTTTTTTTTCTTTTTTGTATTACAAACATCAAAGTTTACTAATGATTTTCCGGTTTAGAAAGCAGAAACGTCATGATCTCGATGATGACGCAAAGAAACAGTAGTCCTTGCAGAGGATATCAATAATTGTGTCAAGTACATTTTTGTAGGATGACGTTTGTTGATATTTCTGACACAACAGCTCCTAATTTGATATATGTTTAAAAAATGAAATGTTACCTAGCTGATGATGCTTGTTTTTGTTTACTTTTGTCATCATCACATGAATTTAAATGTTGGTAGAATTTGGTGATAACTCCTGCTGACTGTTGATAAATCCTGCTTAGCTCACGCGAACTTTGATACGACATTTGCTTATGGAGTCAGTAGGTAGATATAGCGGGAGGAAGGGTGATACAACATTTATAGCATGCGGGTTCAGAAAATATGAAAATGTATTCACCCATGAGTATAATATTCCCCTCGGGTGTTGCCGTCATGGAATATGATACTCTTGGGTGAATACATTTTCATATTTCCGTCACCAGCATGCATTAAATATATCATATTCAAATAAAATAATGTAATACATGGACTAGCAATAAAATATAATGTTTATTAATTAAAAGTCATTTGGTAATACACATTGTTTATTGGACATTAGCAGAAGTATATCAATTGGTGTCCTCTTAAACTTATTGTTAACTTTATCACACAATGAACACATTCCTTGTACAAACAAATATGATTTATTTATATATTTGTCTTTACCCTTCAAGTATGATACATATGCAGTTTCGTTTGCTCCTATTTCTTTTATATAATGTGCTAATTCTTCTGGTGAGTTATAATCTACAGCTAATATTACTGTGTTTGCTGGGAACATTTCTTTGACGTTCGGAGCACCTCTAACAACCGGAACAAAATCAGTGTCTTCATTGAATAAATCATATATCTTTTCAGTTGTGTAATCTTTACACATAGAATTTTCAAATGCTAAATAAAATTTGTAATATTGACTCAGGTTGAATTTACAGCCCCCTCCTTTGTCATCACATGATTTGCCACATTTCCCAAATATGTCAACATTAATTATTTTCCTCATTTTCTCAACGTATTGCTCCCTCTTTGATATTGTCTCACAGTTGCTCACAACCCATGCTACGTCTTTTGTTTTTTTTTCAAATATTGCGGAATAATTTCGTTCTTTTATTGTCTCCCTTGGTACAATGTTTCCGTATGGGGCATAACCCTCCGAATTAGGTCTGTAACTAAATGTCCAGTCAAATTTATTCACCCATTGGTCTTGTGTATAATATTTATATGTATGGGGAGGCGATTCGTGGGACGAAAACACCCATATTTGATTGTTTCTCTTCACGGGTGGTTGTATATTCATTTCTGCATGGTTAAATAGAACCAAATCACTATTTGCGATGTCAGTTTTATTGAAAGAAATTTCGCAATTCTTAAATTCACAATAATCCATTATATGGGTCTTTTGCTCCGATAACCAAGATGGTGGCACAAACCATAACATTTTAAATATCTTAGTAGATGTGTCCTTACCCTTCAATGGCTTTTTGAGAGATTTGTCAGTACTGTTCCTTACAAATGACTTGTTATTTGAGGCATTGCTATTTGGCAAATGAGTCACAGAATCGATATGTTTTGTCTGGAAATAATAATGTGTCCCCACGAAGATTGTATACAGTACAAAGATAATACCAAAACAAAGAAAAACATTAAATGACACTGGAATGGTCTTGATACGTCCTGCTAAAATATGAAAAAAATATTATATTAATGTATATGCCAATGTATGACTAACACATTTTCTCAGTTGTTTTTCAGGGGCCGTCGTGGTCGTGATCGTATGCTAGTTGGATTTACAACTACATATGCAATCGATGGATATAACCTCTAATGTTATGAGTTCGAATACCACCCAGGAGAGGTGTCATCGATACAACATTATTCGACAATGTTTCTCCGGTTTCCTTCACCAATACAACTGACTGCAACGATATAGCTGAACTACTGTTGATTAGGTATCAACTATCAGTTGCTTTCTGATTATGAATGAAAATTGGTGAAACTAACACTAGCATGTAGCTGTTCCTAGCCTATCGTTCAATGGTATCATCTGATTGCCGTAGGTAAACATTGTAAATTGGAAGCTTCATCGCTACACTTTAAAACACAAAATACCGTCACATGAAAACGTACCTCTTGTGTATGCTTTGAATTTCTAACGTGTGTAGAAGGTGAACAAGTTTTAAAACTATTTCACATGTATATCGTACTGTTGTTTAAAATAAATGAAAGGCTTTTAAATAATATGATCAAATTAGAAGAAATACATTTTGTATTGAATCTGAGGTGAAATAGTTTTAACAATGTTACATCCCCTTTATCAGGTTTAGATCCCGCCACATTAGTGTAGCTGTCCCAAACCATGGAATATATGTTCATCGATTTCTGTAGTTGTTTTTTTCCTTCATTTTAATCAAGATATTTTAGTAAAAATATGTCTTGTGTTGCTTCCATTGGCTACATTGTCCATCAATGTTAATGATAGACAGAACAGTGCTTCGTGATGTTGTGATTAGCAATATTGTCCACCATTCATATTTGAGGGTACCAAGAGAAGGGGTTCGTGTTTATGTTGGCGAAATTTTCCACCATTCAATATTTGAGGATAGCCAGAGGAGGGGTTCGTGTTCATGCTGGCTATATTGCCACCATTTATATTTGAGGATACCCAGAGGAGGGGTTCGTGCTGATGTTGGCTGTATAATCATTCTCACGAACCGCGACAATTACTCTCTCCGATGATAAAAGTCATCCCAGTAACGACTTGCTTACTCCATTAATTACTTTATCTTTTTGTCTACATGATATAACGATGTTCTCAAGAATACCAATTTCCTAGAGACCAGAAATGACTACGTGAACATAAATTAAACACGTTTGTGCACAAGGGGTACATTTTTACCACTGTAATGGACAATGTTCATCGTTTTTAAAAGCACTGACCTTGATTCTTTCATTTAAGAAAAAAAAACAATATGACCATTACCATTAGACAACACAAATTATTTTGGTAAATTTACGTTGTCTCCAAAACTGGCAGATTTACGAGTTCAGAATCGTGTTGCTATGTGCCAGGAGCTGGTTGATGAAGACATAGTATTTGCTTTGCTTATATAGTCATAGCATGAAATGTCTAGAAAAAAAAACCAACATCATCTGGGAAAATAGCGCTTAGGTGAAAATATATTCCGTAAAATGACGGAAATGACTAGGAAAAATACATTTATAATCTACGGGACTGTTAGTTATAAGGTTAGTAAAGTCTAAGGTTACACAACATAGAGAATAACATAAAACAGGTCAAAAAGCGTACTTATTAATCAATAAATATTTAGTAACAATTGAAATAATTTCAAATTCACCTATAAAGTAAAGCAAAATATAAAATTACAATTTACGGGACCTAATTTACGAGACAAACTATATAAAATTTGCAGTATTAATTCACAATTAAGACATATCCGTGTTGCAAATAAATCTTTGTGGTATTTAGATCACTACCGGATGTTTATAAGTCACATGCATGCATGGTTTCGACAAAAATCATCGTCTGCTAAATATCTGCTTTCACGTAAGTATTCCTGTATGATTACTTCTGTTTGTTTTGCGAAATGTAGAAATTATATATGCATGAATAAACCAAATATCTTTCATATATACATGCGCATATAAATGAGCAATATATATGTTTGAATGATGTTTATATAACAGCATTAGGTCCTTGCTTTGAAGTACACGACCATTGCTTTTTTTCTAGTAAAGTTTTCTCTAAAATAGTAATTAAGATATTTTGTTAAACTTTGACAAAAGTTACTCGGTTGGAAAAGTGTAGTCAAATAAATATTGAGTTGGAAACTCTTGTCATAACTAAAGTTGTATGCAAAGTTGTTTCCCTGGCACAAATTTACCGACCATCGTTGAACAGACGCAAGTTGTTATCTGACAAGGATTTAAGGTTGAAAAAGAAAACACTTTTGAAAAAACACAGATAGATTGAGACAAGATGCTGTGGGTTTTGTAAGCAGAGACGACAACTCTCGTATCCTTCCAGGAAAGACAGACACTCTGAAGGTAGGAAAAGGTAAACAGCAAAAACGAGCACTAAATGATTATATGCACAACCTATACCTGAAATACAAAGCCGAATCTAATTTCTCAATATCTCTCTCCACATTATGCCAACTACATCCAAGACATATCAGCCTTGTAAATTGTGCTTCTACAAGTATTTGCTTGTGTGCAAAACATCAGAACTTCAGTTTCAAGCTAAGAACATTGAAAACTCTTGCGGTATCGACTGGGACGAGCGCAGACACTTTTGGATATACGTATAAAGATTCTGAGGATAAATTAGAGAAAATGTTGGAAAAAATTCCAGACGAAAACATCACGTTCCAGCAATGGAAACGTGAGAAACTTCAGAACGGAAAGGAACGCATACGAATTGTAGAAAATAATTGAACAAAAATCGAATTCATAGGAATCATGAAAGATGAATTTGCAGCATTCGTTACTCATGTAGAGAGAGTGGTCAAACAGCACAACTCTGTAAAGCAAATGCAAGATCATTTACCTGCGAACCATGCTCTTATTCAAATGGATTTCAGTGAGAACTTTTACAGTCAAACAATGGAGGAGATACAATCTGCGTATTGGAATGCGTCAATGGTAACCCTCCATCCTAATATCATTTATTTCAAAGATGCTAGCAAAAGTCTAAGTCATAAAAGTTTGGTGTTTGTATCGGAAGTATTGCACCACAATGCCACAATGGTGTACGCGATTGTGCAAAAAATTGTAAATACGGTACATAATTACCTACTAGAACTGAAACATGTACATTGTTGGGCATACTCCCCAATACCAATACCGGAATAAGTCTGTGTTGGATTTGAGCGGTACGTTTGAAGTTAATCATGTATGCAAAGCGTCATGGCATTACTTTGAATCAGGCCATGAAAATAGTGCGTTTGATGGAGTGGGTAGTACCACCAAAAGAAACTCGGATAATGCAGTAAAACAGGAAAAATGCGGTAATTCAAGATGCCATTTATTTTTTCCTCTGAGGGCTAGATCGAATACCAGGAGGACTGGGTTGCTCAAAACACTGGTTAATTTTATCCATTGGTTAGGTTAACCGATGGATAAAATTGCTAACCAATGGTACCGTATCCGCTGGATAATTTTACTTTGCTCAACCTTTTGATAGTGCTGTGGATGTGGATAACTAACCAGTGGTTAAGTAGCTTAACCAGTGGATAGTATTCCATAATTCCATAGTATTCTTTGTAAAAAAAATCACAAATCGTCTGCTCAAAAGAAAAAAGGACGGAGAGGTGAACATTTCTGACTTGGTTTTATAATGTGAGCTTGTGGAGAAAAACATAACCATAATTAGGTCAAAATAAACGAATGTCATAACAAATGCAGAAAAGGCAAATGTGGGGAAAGATATCACAGACACTGGTAATGCAAGGGCCTGTGGACAAAGACTATTGGTAGAGCAAATCAAGGAAAAGTGGAGGAAAGCCTGTACTACGACAAAGTTGGAGGCTGCAGTAAATAGAAAGAGCCTCAATGAGACAGCGCCAAGTGACGCGACACCAATAAACTCATAGAACTTCACACGAATGCACTAAAGGCATATCAGAAGCGGAAAGAGGTAGTCTTAATCATTTTCTCTGTACTTTCCAAGAAATTAATATATCAGTCATTGATATACCATCAATGGTGCATGACACAATTTATTTCATTCTTCATTATTCAGAAAACACGGGTACTTTTATAAAGCAAAAAAATGAATGCATGTTGCATCTCTTTCTAGCCAACTATATACACCCGTTCAAAAGTATGCATGCATTTTTCAAATACGGGATACAAATGTTGATCAATCCTTAAGGGAGCCGGATGGATCGGTGAGCTAGGTAGTTGGATTATCTAACAGCTCATACACACCTATTACCAATACGGCGTGGGTTCGCGCCCTGCTTTGTAATTTACAAAAAGGGTGCACTCGACTCGTAGCCGTAAGTGATAAAGTTTACCAGCTTCTTGCCCATGGTCGGTGGTTCTCTCTGGGTACTCCTGCTTCCTGAAGGTGGTGTTAAACACAATAAATCAATCAATCATCAATCCCTTCTTATTGGTTTTTGAAGTCTATATGTAGCTGTGGTTTGCAATTTCTTAATATTATATTTAGACCAATCAAAAAGTGAATAGTTAACAATAACGCTTTTTTCAGACAGTTATTACTGTCGGTCCGTCTACACACGGTACATGGTTTCAAAGAAAAAAATGAAGGCGTTTTAAACGGATTTTGATTATTTTTTTATCAGAAGACGTAGCAATTTCTAGGCATAATCTTGTTTCGGCTAGTTTTCATGTTCTGGTAATTTACACTTTCATTTTTTTAAATCCCATTTACATTTGTAATTTCTAATAAAAGTGAAATCCTAAAATAACATCACTTTATTTAAATCCCAGGAAAACAAAAAGTGGAGTCGATTGCCAGTTATCTTATACTTTAGCATTCCTGTTAATTATATTTAAAGACCTATATATTTCATGGAATAGGTATCGAACGGAAAAGGGGGTTAAATAACTTAAGATTACAAATTATATGTGCAATCACACACACCCTGTACATTTTTGGAATAGTATCCCTTCCTATTAACAAAGGCGTATTCGTCGTATAAGGGTGGTGCCTGTATTCTAACATGTATGCAGCTAATTGCCCCTACAACGCCAGGAAAATGGAAAATGTCATAAAACCCTGTTTTAATTCTGTTCATCTGCACATCTGTAGAGGACCAGGTGATATATTGTCCAGCTATATCACACAGAGCATTAGAGACATATCTTACTGCTCTCGAGACACTTGAAATATGATATGCCATTGTATCACCAATTACTCTCATCGGACTCTAGTTGGGCTGCACAATTTTGGCTCTATGAAATTAGCTATGTATTGAAGATTTTCAATAGATAATCTAAGTCTATCCCGGAACTTTCCATCATCAAAATCCAACTCAATATGCCGATACACTCTTTCTTTTTGCAGTCTTGTAATTTATCCGGCCAAATTTGAGGGGTTAACTTCCATCCAGTGGATAAAATTTTAACATCAAAAAGTAACCGGTGGCTAAAATGTATCCATTTGATAACTAGATCTAACCAGTGGATAACACTAACCAACGTTTTCAGCAACCCAGTCCTGATCACTACGGATGAATACGAGATGACAAATGCCGAAATTGACGAAAGAAAAGAGGTCATGAAACCAGTAAAGGGAATGATGACTTTGCATGCTATTTCAACAGAGAATCATGGCAATTTGATAAAAAGAAACACCACCTGCGCATGTTAGAACTGTTTTAATAATGCAGATGGATTTCATGGGATATCTGCATGCGGATGGGACAGCGTGGACTTGCTAAAACAGACTGAACATCCGGTGCATGATACACACATTGGGGTTGGTGACAATAATGCAACTGTTCAGAATGAAGAAATCACATGTAGCAAGGGCGATTATGTTCTAGCTGCTTATGATAGAAGTTGATACATCGGAACAGTTTTAGAAGACGACGTCAGTGATAAGACTCTACATATTGCCTTGATGGTTGAGAGCGGTAAGGTTGTTAATATGTTTCGTTGGCCAAACAAACAGGACGACACGGTATAGATTAACAGCAAAGATATAATTCCCAAAATCCAGTACCCAATAACCACCAGAAAAGGATGTTGACTGTTCGGTGTTTCTGATGATGTCATTGAGCTTGTAGAAACATACAACACTAACTAAACGACGGGACAAGTCGTGTTCACTATCGATGAAGACTGTTATCATAGTGTTCAAATTGTTATTTTGCCGTATTCCTTTTGTTTTTTCTAAATTGTTTAGTTTTTTTCTCGAAACTGGGATGTTGCCAGTAAATATTTACTTTTTAAAAGATTTTATGAGTTTTATTGTATTAATGTTGTGGACCAAGAGACCATCATCTCGTCTGTTTTGAATTTACCGGACAAGATTGAAACATACGTTCATCGTTTTGTTCTTCCATTTAAAGATTGTGTGTCTTACCTTGTAAATAAAGATATGTTACAAGGTTTCTATAGCTACTTATTTATTTAATATATTATCAGGTGGTTATTATAAGGCAAATCAAAGGTTACAGTATTTTAAAAATTAACATTTTCTTGCTCTATTCATTTCATTGAAACCTATATTTTGAAACCAAATCAGCGCTTCAGCGATGGAACCTTGGCCTATTTTTTTTTTGTGGATCCCTACTAATCATATGTTTACCAACATTCAAATGCATATACTGAATGGTATATACAACCAGAACAAATAAACAAATGTCAGTCTATTTTCAAATTTGCAAAAAAAATCATTACATAGGTGGTTTATTGTCATCAAACGTTGAACATATTTTGGGATTTAATGGCCGGTAAGTCCGTCTCCGTCTCCTGATGACAACCTATAAATTTGGTTTTCTTGATAAAAATGTTTTGGATTTTTTTTCCTTCAATTGTCGCAGTTTCGTGAGAATGAGTCTATATTGTCCACCATTTCTATTTGAGGACACCCAGAGGAGGGGTTCGTATTTATGGTGGCTATATTGTCCATCATTTCCTCTTTAGGATATCCAAAGGAAGGGTTCGTGTTCATGTTGGTCATATTTTCCAGTTTACCGAAACAGTTGTTTGTTGTGTTCGTATTAGTTATACTGTAAACCATTTATGGTTCTCTCCCGGTACTCCGCCTACTTTCATCACTAAAACTGGTCGCCATGATCAATATGATATATTGTGACAATAACGGGGAGGTCTATCCGTAGTGTAATCAGTTATTGTGACAATAAAAGGGAGGTCAATATACAGTGTTAGCCGTTAATGTGACAATAATGGAGGAGGTCTATATGCAGTTCTAACAGTTATTGTGACAATAACGGAGTGGTATACATGCAGTGTTAGCAGTTATTCTGACAATAATGACAAAAGCTGGGAGGTCTATAGGTAGTGCTAACAGTTATTGTGACAATAACGTGGGGTATGTATGCAGTGTTAGCAGTTATTGAGACAATAAGGGGGAGGTATATGTGCATTGCTAACAGTTATTGCGAAAATAACGGGGAGGTCTATATGTAGTGTAAGCAGTTATTGTGACATTAACAGGGAGTTATATATACAGTGTTAGCAGTTAATGTGACAATAACGGGGAGATATTTATGCAGTACTAACAGTTATTGTGACAATAACTGGGAGGTATATATGCAGTGTTAGCAGTTATTGTGACAATAATGACACAACCGGGGCGGGGAGATTTATATGCAGTGTTATCAGTCATTGTGACAATAAAGGGGGACGTCAATATGCAGTTTTAGCAGTTATTGTGACAATAATGACAGCAAAGGGGAGGTCTATGCGCAGTGTTAGCAGTTATTGTGACAATAACGAGGAGGTATATGTGCAGTGTTAACAGTCACTGTGACAATAACGGCAAGGTATATTTGCAGTGATAACAAATATTGTGACAATAAATGGGAGGTATATATGCAGTGTTAACAGTTACTGTGACAATAACGGGGAGATTTATATACAGTGTTATCAGCCATTGTGACAATAAAGGGGGAAGTCAATATGCAGTGTTAGCAGTTATTGTAACAATAATGACAATAACGAGAAGGTCTATATGTAGTGTTAACAGTTATTGTGACAATAAAGGGAGGTTTATATGCAGTGCTATCAGTCATTGTGACAATAACGGGGAAGTCAATATGCAGTTATTGTGACAATAATGAGAGCAAAGGGGATGTATATGCGCAGTGTTAGCAGTTATTGTGACAACAACGAGGAGGTACATGTGCAGTGTTAACAGTTATTGTGACAATTATTATTAGTATTATTATTAATATTATTACAAGGCATCTTAATACCGCATTATATAGCAATTACTCTAAGCGCTTTAATGTTTAAAATATACACAAATTTGTACATAAATAAGAAAAATAAGTGAAGTAAGAACAATACATTTAAAAGCATGCCCAATTAAATCAAATACCGGTATAAAAACTTTAAGACTCAAAAAGCTTAACCAAATTGAATTAAAAATAAATAAATAAATACCAAAAAACAATTGCATAGTATAAGAGAATTAGGGAACACATATCTAAAAATATTACTTAAAATAAAGGTATAAAAATGGACTAGAAATTGAATAATAATAAACTTAGCTATCGGAATCAGTGAATGTAACTAAAAATTAATAAAAATGTATTACGCAAAGACAATGAATCAGAGTAAGAAATAAAAAGTAGTACTCAACTGTACAAAAGGACAACAAATTAAAATCAAAAGTATAAAACAATATTGTAGCAGAACAGCACCGGTTAAAACAGTCAATCACAGATCTAAATCTACTATACTCATTTCCCAAAAGCGACTTTGAATAAATGAGTCTGTATTCCCTTTTTAAATGCCTTAAGGGATTGTTCATTTCGAAGACTTGCTGGAGGGCTATTCCACAGAGTCCCAGCCGCCACATCAAACCTCCGCTCACCATATGTTTTAGTTCGTGCGTTTTTTTTGGCATTTCAATTAACGCAGCACTTTGAGATCGCAAGGATCGCGCAGGTCTGTAAAAATGTATGAGTTCCCCAAGATAAGAAGGAGCAAGTCCATGCAAGGCTTTGAATGCGTACAGTAACAGTTAATACTGGCATCGGAATTTAAATGGTAACCAGTGAAGAGCCGCAAGTGTGGGAGTTATATGTTCATATTTCTTTTTGCGAGTTACTAGCCTGGCAGCAGTGTTCTGAACACGCTGAAGTTTGGATACAATTGAGGCGCTCACACCATACATTAATGCATTACCATAATCCATTCGGGACGTTACAAGAGAGCATACTAAAGTTTTGCAAGCGTCCACCGTTATATAGGATCGAATCCTTCCTATGTTCCGAATCTGATGAAATCAGGATTTGGTAATTGCAGAGG
>MJUT01048807.1:300673-311515 GCA_002080005.1 Gigantidas platifrons
ATGACTTTATGGTGCTGATTTGGTGCAATTATAAATGTTTGGTGACAATTGCTATGGTACAAATATAACTTAACCAATATAACTGCTGATGACTATACAGCGCATT
The DNA here is from genome assembly GCA_002080005.1 of Gigantidas platifrons. Classification (NCBI taxonomy): domain Eukaryota; kingdom Metazoa; phylum Mollusca; class Bivalvia; order Mytilida; family Modiolidae; genus Gigantidas; species Gigantidas platifrons. The sequence continues at coordinate 300,780 of MJUT01048807.1, forward strand.
ATTTAATATTGTTCAGTGAAGCTGATTGTGTATACACTTGTCGGAACACTCTCTTTGGTTTTTCGTATTGGGTTTATATAGATTATATGTTCTCTTTTGAAACGCAAGTTGTGGCTTATTGCCAAGAAACTTGAGATAGGGAGTAGACCAACCCTACCAGGGGATCAGACCAATGACAGAGAGTCTCTACAGAAGATATTTACACGTTTCATATTATTGATACATTATTGTATCATTCGATTTCATATTATATATATATTTTTTGGTCCTAAGCGCTACCGATATCAGTCCTTAAAAATATATAGCATTATATATCGTGTTTTGTTTGGTGCTGACTAATAAGACATCAAACCCGACAAGTTATAGCTGGAACACTTTCAATCAAATTTTTGATGTGACCCTGCTGGCTCTGGTGACCGACTCTAACACGAGAGAGGCAGCGTTACACTATTGCCTTGTGTGTTATTTCCTGACTACCTTTGGCCTTTACTATCAATCTGAAATCTTGAATAGTCCACACAGGATTACAGCATATGAAAGGGTCGTAATCTAAAACGATGTAACGCTTTGACTGCGATGTTTCGTGTATAATCGTAACTTCATGTGCGCTACAAATCTTGACTTTATGACTCTTTCAGTTTGTTAATAAAAAATTGTCTACTATCAAAAAAGGTTAGCTCTAATTAGCGTATTAAATTATCAAGAGTATAAGAAAACAAATAAAATTAATAGGGTTAATGGATGTTTGTAACGAACACATAATTTGTGACACACTGAACGCACAGTTGACTTTGAATCTCTCAAAGCAAAATGAAAACGTAAACATTATCCTGTATTTGTGATCAAATATAGTGAGGAAAACCTGTTTATTATCAAAATACGAATAACGCATTATCAGAAATTCATTAACAGATATTGTACTTGGTTGTTAATACAATGTTTAGCTCTAAATAACGTATTACATTCTCAAGAATGTTATTACAAAATATTATTAATAGGGTTAATGGCTGTTTGTAACGATCACATAATATATAAATCACTGTATGCCTGGTTGAGTGTTGGACTTTTTAAGAATAACAAGAAAACATATAGGTGATATTCTGTGTGATTAAATATAGTGTAAAACCCTTCTTTCTTATTAAAATAAACATCATACATTATAAGAAATCCATTAACCAATATTGTAATTGGTTGTTAATGACACGTTTGGTTATGCACAACGCATAGCAATCTCAAGAATTTAATAACAACATCAAATTAATAGGGTTAATGGCTGCTTGGAAAACACATAATATTGATCTTTGACTTTTTCAAAGGAAAAGGAAAACATAAGTTTATATTACATACGTTATCAAAATAAACATTATGCATCATTATAAATCGATTAATGCATATTTTAATTGACTGTACTGCTTAGTTATACACAACGTATAACATTCTTTAGAATTCAACGAAAACATTGAAAATCCATTAAGAAAACCGTGTTTTTACTTTTTGGCTCAATACACGCAATAATGCATTAATTTTACTCATTTAAGCCATAAACCAATAAAATTATGATTGATCTACTCAAAATGAAAAACAAATATAAAAAGGAATCAATCACAGAGGCCACATGATCACATTAAAGAGAAATTAGCATCATGACCACTAAAACAGAACAGAACAACGACATGACGATGTTCAATACAAGTAATGAAGGGACCGGCGATTGGGAATATCGTATTCTTCAAGAAAAATGCGTGGCAAAGTGGTGAATTTCACTTCATTAAATGTGCGAATAGACTGAAAGGTCAAATGTGCCAGAAAACACCCTTTTTCCGAGTTCTATGGGATTGTCCTTGCTAAGTTCAATCCCTGTATTATTTGTCATAGGAAATTATCGTATCTAATGATCAAGTCTGTTGACTGTTCAATTTTTTTTTAAAGATCAGTCTTCGGGATGCCGTTGTTCTATTGCATTTTTTTTTAATTTAATAAACAAATACTAAAAAACGATTATTTTAAAACGCTTTAAGGACGTAAGGTTTTTGTAATATCGATTGCGGACGTGTAAATATCCCGGATAAGCTACGTCACAGCAAACGTCATGTATATGATGTACGCAATCGTCGTTTTCATTTTCATTTATTCTTAATAATCAGCGTAGTAGCAATTTTCCTTAAATACATGTTTCCACAGATGTGCTTTTAAAGAGCTCTCTCATCTTCCCAAATTAGTTTGTATTAGTTATCTGCTGAAATATCTGCTGCTTTTTGGATAATAACAATAGAAAACACATTTAAGATGGTATTACCACACGATTGTATGGATATACAAATGTTTAATAAAGTAAAAAAACAGTAAATAATAAAGAATTGGTATTGAACATAAATGTGTAAACAGAAAAACTAAAACAAAGGGGGGAGTGATTTCATATCACAAGGGCCTGTGGGAGGACCAACCATGAGTTGGTTTTCAATCAATGTTGTCTGAATTTCCCACTAATTAATGATATTGTTACTAGATGACCAAGATGTGTCACCTTTTACATAGAAATATCTTACTTTGTCTTCATTACTTTGTCTTGTCAGAGGTTTTATTTGCAAATATATTTTTTTGGTATTTTGGACTTGTGTTCATAATAGCATATCCTGTGTAGAACATATGGATTTTTATTTTAAATTTAAATTGTTTGAAAATAACCCTTTTTATTCATTTAAAAACACACTTTCTCTTTTAAACCATTTTTGGATTTGCATCAAACTTATGACACTAATAAGAATATTTTCTGTAAGTTTTAATGGAAATAATACAATAAATTATTTTACAAATAATGGTTTTGAAGTATTAAAACAAAACAAAAATAGTTATTGCCATCATGTAGCAATCATCTTCGTCCATAAACATTAAAAACTATGTTTTACTAACCACACGCCCAAATAAAACCAAACATGGGTGATTCTCAACATTACATGTTTTTCAGGGGCCCGGTGGCTCAATGAGTTAGGTCGCTGGATCTAACATCTCATACAAGCCTATCACCAATACGGCGTGGGATCATGCCTGGCTTTGTAAATAACAAAAAGGTGCACTCGACTCACAGACGCCAGTGACAAAATTTACCAGTTGCTTGCCCATGGTCGGTGGTTCTCTCCGGGTACTCCGGCTTCCTCCACCACTAAAACTGGTCACCATGCTATTGCTGAAATATTGTTGAAAGTCGCATTAAACACCAAAAATCAAATCAATCAATCATGTGTTTCATTGGATTCAGAAATTCAACATGGCTTCTATGACCAATTCTTTCTGGTGCTGAAGTTTCAAAATCTTATCTGAAACCACACATGGGATGAACATGTTGTTTTGTAGGAATATGTCTTATTTGACTCTCTTAAAACGTTTTGTTTTTGTTCATCGGAAATCTAAGATGGCCATCGATGCAGGACAAATAAAAAAGTCATTCATCTCAGAAACTAGATATTTGATTGAATTCAAACTGAACATGAGTAATCGTTGAATGGTCCCTTCCAAATTATCTTTTTTCTCTGAAAATTAGAAATCCAAGATGATCATGAGAACAAATTTAACATAGAACCCTACAGGAAAAACATTTCACAATTATTCCTGTCTGAAACAGTTGAAACAATTGTAGGCAAATGTGGCTGTGCATTGGGCAGTTCTTTACCAAATATCTGGTTTTAAGATAATAGAAACAAAAATTATGTTGGCATCAAAATGGTGTATAAATACACCCTCATTGTGTTGCTTTATTTTTTTTTGTAGATCTGAAATCAAAGTTAGCAGACAACACAAGCTTTGGGTTTTACTCTTGTTTATCCAATTTAATTTGGATTCTTAAAATAATCGAGACAAATGAGTCTTGTTTCCTTTTCTTATTTTTCTATAGTTTTTAGAGACATAACATACAATACAAACGACATACAAAAAATGTTAATTTTTATTAGTGTAAAGTGTCCTCAATTCTAGAAAATATAAGAAATGACACTCCTAATCAATATTATTAATACAGACGCTTCCCTCTCTTTGAATCTTGTAATGATCCCTTCTTCGATTTGAAATTTACATACATAAATTCTGAATTTACTATTTTTTGCTTTTCAAATTTGAATGTGAAAGCTAGTAATTTATTCTACCAAGATGGTTGATACATTTTAATAATAGAAAAATATGTTGATGAATGAATAGGGACAATTTGGGTTGCATTTCAGGTTTCAATTTTCATCATAAAATTTAAAATAAAAACCCATATGTTTTACACAGGATATGCTATTATGAACACAAGTCCAAAATACCAAAAACATATATTTGCAAATAAAACCTCTGACAAGACAAGAAAATGAAGACAAAGTAAGATATTTCTATATAAAAGGTGGAACATCTTGGTCATCTAGTAACAATGGCATTAATTAGAGGGAAATTCAGACAACATTGATTGAAAACCAACTCGTTGTTGGTCCTCCCACAGACCCTTGTGATATGAAATCACTCCCCCCTTTGTTTTAGTTTTTCTGTTTACACATTTATGTTCAATACCAATTCAGTATTATTTACTGTCTTTTTACTTTATCAAACATGTGTATATCCATACAATCGTGTGGTAATACCATCTTAAATGTGTTTTCTATTGTTATTATCCAAAAAGCAGCAGACTAGAGGGCATACACATATAATAAATACTAAGATTCTCCGATAACGTTGTTGTCAGATATTTCAGCAGATAACTAATACAAATTATTTTGTGAAGATGAGAGAGCTCTTTAAAAGCACATCTATGGAAACATGTATTTAATGAAAATTGCTACTACGCTGATTATTAAGAATGAATGAAAATGAAAACGACGATTGCGTACATCATATACATGACGTTTGCTGTGACGTAACTTATCCGGGATATTTACACGTCCGCAATCGATATTACAAAAACCTTACGTCCGTAAAGCGTTTTAAAATAATCTTTTCTTAGTATTTGTTTATTAAATTTTAAAAAATGCAATAGCACAATGGCATCCCGAAGACTGATCTTTAAAAAAAAATTAACAGTCAACAGACTTGATCATTAGATACGATAATTTCCTATGACAAATAATACAGGGATTAAACGTAGCAAAAACAATCCCATAGAACTCGGAAAAGGGGGGTTATCTGGCACATTTGGCCTTTCAGTCTATTCGCACATTTAATGAAGTGAAATTCAACACTTTGCCACGCACTTTTCTTGAAGATTAAGATTTTCCCAATCGTCGGTTCCTTCTTTACTTGTATTGAACATCGTCATGCCGTTGTTCTGTTCAGTTTTAGTGGTCACGATGCTACTTTCTCTTTAATGTGATCACGTGGCCTCTGTGATTGATTCTTATTTATATATTTTTTTTTTCATTTTGAGTGGATAAATCATTATTGTATTGGTGTATTGCTTAGATGAGTAAAATTAATGCATTATTGCGTGTATTGAGCCAAAAAGTAAAAACACTGTTTTCTTAATGGATTTTCAATTTATGGACTGCCTTAACATGACTGCGTTATGTTTTCTTTGAATTCTTACGAATGTTATACGTTGTGTATAACTAAGCAGTAGAGTCAATTAAAATATGCATTAATCGATTTATAATGATGCATAATGTTTATTTTGATAACGTATGTAATATAAACTTATGTTTTCCTTTTCCTTTGAAAAAGTCAAAGATCAATATTATGTGTTTTCCAAGCAGCCATTAACCCTATTAATTTGATGTTGTTATTAAATTCTTGAGATTGATATGCGTTGTGCATAACCAAACGTGTCATTAACAACCAATTACAATATTGGTTAATGGATTTCTTATAATGTATGATGTTTATTTTAATAAGAAAGAAGGGTTTTACACTATATTTAATCACACAGAATATCACCTATATGTTTTCTTGTTATTCTTAAAAAGTCCAACACTCAACCATGCATACAGTGATTTATATATTAAGTGATCGTTACAAACAGCCATTAACCCTATTAATAATATTTTGTAATACAATTCTTGAGAATGTAATACGTTATTTAGAGCTAAACATTGTATTAACAACCAAGTGCAATATCTGTTAATGAATTTCTGATAATGCGTTATTCGTATTTTGATAATAAACAGGTTTTCCTCACTATATTTGATCACAAATACAGGATAATGTTTACGTTTTCATTTTGCTTTGAGAGATTCAAAGTCAACTGTGCGTTCAGTGTGTCACAAATTATGTGTTCGCTACAAACATCCATTAACCCTATTAATTTTATTTGTTTTCTTATACTCTTGATAATTGAATACGCTAATTAGAGCTAACATTTTTTGATAAAAGACATTTTTTTTATTAAAAAACTGAAAGAGCCATAAAGTCAAGATTTGTAGCGCACATGAAGTTACGATTATACACGAAACATCGCAGTCAAAGCGTGACATCGTTTTAGATTACGACGCTTTCGTACGCTGTAATCCTGTGTGGACTATTCAAGATTTCAGATTGGTAGTAAATATTCATGAGATTATTTTGACTAATCACAGCAAAGACCAAAGGTAGTCAGGAAATAACACACAAGGCAATAGTGTAACGCTGCCTCTCTCGTGTTAGAATCAATCACCAGAGCCAGCAGGGTCACATCAAAAATGGGATTGAAAGTGTTCCAGCTATAACTTGTCGGGTTTGAATTCTTATTAGTCAGCACCAAACAAAACACGATATATAATGCTATATATGTTTAAGGACTGATATCGGTAGCGCTTAGGACCAAAACATATATATATAATATGAAATCGAATGATACAATAATTTATCAATAATATGAAACGTGTAAATATCTTCTGTAGAGACTCTCTGTCATTGGTCTGATCCCCTGGTAGGGTTGGTCTACTCCCTATTTCAAGTTTCTTGGCAATAAGCCACAACTTGCGTTTCAAAAGAGAACACACAATCTATATAAACCCAATACGAAAAACCACAGAGAGTATTCCGACAAGTTAATACACAATCAGCTTCACTGAACAATATTAAATAATGGGCTGTATAGTCATCAACAGTTATATTGGCTAAGCTATATTTGTACCATAGCAATTGTCACCAAACATTTATAATTGCACCAAATCAGCACCATAAAGTCATCAACAGATAGTTAATTAAAATTATATTTGCACCATGGCAAGATTCACCAAACATTAACAATTGCACCAAATCAGCACCATAAAGTCACCAACAGATAGTTGATTAAAATTGTATTTGCACCATGGCAGTAGTCACCAAGACCAAATACCCCCGTCAGCACCATAAAGTCACCAACAGATAGCTAAGTAAAAATATATTTGCACCATGGCAATTGTCACCAAACATTAACAATTGCACCAAGTCAGCACCATAAAGTCACCAACAGATAGTCAATTAAAAATATATTTGCACCATAGCAATAGTCACCAAGACCAAATACACCCGTCAGCACCAGCTTTGTAGACTATCTATCACACTAGCCACTCGGCGCTGGTGACTTTACAAATTTCAGATTTTCTCCTAGAGGCAAAATACGTAAATAATTGTTTTAAGCTTACTTTCATAGCTCCTGCAATACTTTCTGACATTTTGGTGTAATACTAATTTATTTCTATATTCAAATTTTGGCGCTTCTCAACTTTTTCAATAAAACTACCCGATTTGCTTTGGACTTTTAGTTTTATAGACACGACCAGCCAATGACAGAAGCGCTAACATATTAGGCACCAATCAGAAGCCATGACACTTCAGAGGGGAATTCCCGTATTGGCTACTGAACATGTAAACACTGCATTATATTGACAAAAATAGAGCCTAATTGCAGTATTATGATTAAATATGGACGCAATGCGTTCATTATATAATTTTATGACACAAGAGTGATCTGAACATCTGCATATTATCACCAAAAGGTGAATATTGAAGGTATCTGACTCAAAACAAAAAACTGGTCTTGCGACGATAAACTTTTTAGGATTGTCATTGCATGTTATTCTAAACCATCGGGGCACAATAGAACATGAAATATATATAAACTTAACATTTTCCAACACCAAGTAACACGTTTTTATATTGTCTCATGCACACGTTCATGCCCTTCGACAACTCCAAAAAAAAGGGGGTAGGAGTATTACAATATAGTACAAGGCAATTACCAGGAAATAGAACACTAGAAAACCAAAACCCCAAAACTAGTTGAAAATACAAAATAATTTATAAAACATGTAAAACTTTACAATTACGTAATAAACTACATTAGTTTTTGTTTTCTTTTTACTTTGATAAGTCCGAAATTAACAGAACATTTAGTCGTAAGATGGTAAATAATGAATGTCATTTTCCCAGTCTTTAGTATGTAGTTGCTATTTTACAAGCTTTGATCAAGTTTCAAAATACCAAAGGGGTAATCATAAACCGTAAATCGATTGATTGATTGATTGATTGATTGATTGATTGATTGATTGATTGATTGATTGATTGATTGATGATTAACGTCAACTTTAGTGACCAAATTTATAATTATCTTAGACACCTATAAGACGATTGGAAATAAAATGTGAAACATACTTCTTCATAAAAGAATAAGATTATATATATACAAATACAATAAACGGTAATATACGTTATCAGTCTCGAGATGTTATATATCCTGTTTTAGAGTGCAGTAGTTTTGCTAAAAGGTAAGGTGTAAGCATTTTTATCTGAATGTTCCAACATTAATAAGAGGAAAAATATAAATTACGTTTATCTTTGCACAAAGGTCACAGAGAACGATTATTGATCTTTTATCATGTAATGAAATGTGGGTCAATGGAAAGCGATGTCATATCATTTTCTGTGGTCTTTGAAATACACAACACGGCAATATTTAATTTAGTTTAATCATAGAACAAAGCATCAACATTTTATACATAAAACATGGCTATTACGCTCTATTTTGAACACTAGTTATTAAAATAAAAAACGATCATTTTAAAGTCAAAATTTCCGTGGGGACATCGAGTATCATATATTTAAACTTTTCTTTAGTTTACTCTTAAAACAACGCATCAACATTTTATACATATAAACCATGACTATTACGTTTTATTTTGAACACTATTAAAATAAAAAAAACTGTCATTACTAAATACACAACATATTGATTTTCTGTCAAGTAGTGAAATGTGGGTCACCTGTTGCACTATAAATAGCTATATAATCTCATGTTCTGTGGTTTATGAAATATAGATGAGAGACGTCGTCTGCTGTGTGATTCAGATTATTGATTTTCTGTCACTGCATTTCTTGAAAGAAGTTTCTGCCTTCCATGAATCCTTAGAGGTACCTTGTTAGCCAATAAAAATTATACTTGCCACGAGAACATCAGATCAAACCATATATTGAGAACATATATCGAACTATATGTTTGTAAGCAAAGTGATATCTTTTAAAAAAATCACAATTGTGTCGCCCGCGACATTTATTAATAATTCATATGAATCATTGACATTGTAGAATGTTTGCCGAATATCGGCAAAATCTACGCAGTCTATTAAAATATGTCTAAGCGAAAAATTGGAATTACACGGAATACATTCCGGTCGTCCCTACTGTTTTTTGCAAAATGTATCTGGAGTATTATCCCATGCCATATATCCCCATTAAGCATGAATTTAATGATAGATGAAAATATCACTCTGCTACATATGTATCATATTACATGTTCGTTTTGGACAATATTTACCTTTATGTGTAGTGTCTGTTGTAAAATGAAAATTCTAACATGCCCTCCTTCTTTCGTTTTGTTAACAAACGAGCGGTTTATCCATTTGGTTAAATCTCATGAACACATGCGCCGGTAAATGTGACTGACCTTTCCATTGGCAGTATAAATTGTGTGCGACATTTTCCGAAAAGGTAAATATAAATTATCGTCTTCCAATCAAAGTATACTACCGTATTTGTAGTCTTAGACATATCAGAATCGAAATAAATCATGGAAGCCAGAATGTTCTTTGATCACGACCATGACGGCCCCTTGTGGCTTAATAGGGAACCTTTGATGGTATCAAATGTGTAATCAGGAACCGTCAATCATTGCATCAAGTTTTTAACAAAAAATATTGATCTCGGCATGATATATGTTGTTTAAGAAATAAATCATGGAAGCCAGAATGTGTTGCTAGTTTTAACATGGATTAGAGGTTATTAGTATTTTATCCGTCAATACATGTTAAAACGTTGTTTTAAGAGTAAGCTAAAGAAAAGTTTAAATATATGATACTCGATGTCCCCACGGAAATTTTGACTTTAAAATGATCGTTTTTTATTTTAATAACTAGTGTTCAAAATAGAGCGTAATAGCCATGTTTTATGTATAAAATGTTGATGCTTTGTTCTATGATTAAACTAAATTAAATATTGCCGTGTTGTGTATTTCAAAGACCACAGAAAATGATATGACATCGCTTTCCATTGACCCACATTTCATTACATGATAAAAGATCAATAATCGTTCTCTGTGACCTTTGTGCAAAGATAAACGTAATTTATATTTTTCCTCTTATTAATGTTGGAACATTCAGATAAAAATGCTTACACCTTACCTTTTAGCAAAACTACTGCACTCTAAAACAGGATATATAACATCTCGAGACTGATAACGTATATTACCGTTTATTGTATTTGTATATATATAATCTTATTCTTTTATGAAGAAGTATGTTTCACATTTTATTTCCAATCGTCTT
>MJUT01048820.1:65280-81683 GCA_002080005.1 Gigantidas platifrons
AGTTAAATAATATGAAATATTGACATCCACACTTGCCTTTTGGACAGCACATTTCTGTGTCCACACTTGCCCTCAGGCAACACTTGTTTTATAAAGAAAATATTGATAGATATGTTTTCAATGAAATCCGTACACATATCAAATTGGATGTATGCACTTTTATCAAATGTTACTGCCATACAGATATTTTCAATTAACATTAAGAAGAGTTTGAAGAAACCAAGAGGGTAATCAGAATCCGTATATCGAAGAAGAACAGACAACACAATGGCAAAAAGAAAAAGTACAAAAGGTCAAACAACGATCTACAAAACCACCGACCTTTCGCAAGTCATTGACAAACGTTATCACATAACGTTGTATCGAGTACACCTCGCCATCAACATGGGTCGAACTCACAAAGTCGTTCACCTGGTAAAGAAGGTTAATGAACATTGGCTTATCGTAGCATATGCTAATCTTAATTATCTTCCATAGACATAAGCACATTAACATATTTTTTTTCAATGCTATCTAGGACCTTTGGTTTTTATGCTCTCAAAGACGTATTTTTTTATCTAAAAATTATTTGTCTTTTTAAACTTTCGACTTTGAGCGTACATGATGAAGGTATTGTAGCGCGCCAGGGGTTGGGTAGGTGTACCCAATGGCAACTTCTGAGTTTAATTCTGCTTACTATTCAATATCCAACACACCTGTGACACCAATCACAGGGAAACAATTCAAGATAAGATGACAAATCTTGACAAATAAATCTGAGTTTTATTTGAATTGGCCTCTCTTTTATGAATGTGATAAAGTAACGGTCACTTACATATACAGGTGCCTAACCAGGTCTAAGGGGGATAATCAAAGAAACATTACAATTATTAGCCTCTAAAAACTGATCAAATAAAGGGATGAAGGGGTGTGAACTCTTCTTGCAAGCAAGTCTGTGTAAAAGAACGCACAGTTTCTTTCGTGTGTTTAATGGAAATCAATAACCAAATATGGAGGATTAACACTCCAACAAGGCTGGTTATATTAGAAGCACATTAACGACATTCAAGAAGTGAGTTTAAAGGACTGAGCACCACAGACTATTTTACAAGAACAGGAACTATCTAGCAGTCAACCAGTCTCTTGTTTGGACACGACAAGAGGGTCTGATATCTTACGAGACAGCTGGAGGAACCAAAACAAACAGTTGGACCACAAGCCAAGTATTAAATGGGAGAGGATTCTTGAAGAACAATGAAGTCAATAAAGTGAGCAAATGTTATTTTACTATCAGTTGACATTCATATAACAATAAGATTTCTATAACAACTAACTATTTACAGTAATTTGTTACGTTCATAAATTAACATCTATTGTTTATCGGTTTTGCCACGGTGTTCAACCATTGTTACTACCTCAGTGATTGGTTTTATAAAAAATTCAATAGGACTATGGCCCCCTTTCCTTCCTTGTCAATGGGACATTTTTCATATGAATGGGCCATAATGACAGAACCATGCACCAAAATACAGTGTGGAAAATAATGTAGAATAAAAGCGTTTAACAAACTTGGGTGGAGGAGATATATAAACTATCTGACAACTCACACCCTTCTGTTTGAATAAATATGATGAAGCACATATACAAGCTTGAACTTGACACTATTTTTTTAATTCTTGGCTTAACCTTGATCTGGACAAAAAAATCCATCTGATATGCATGATAAACACTATGCAATGCATGAAAATTCCCATTTCCCGTTTCCCGGGAAAAGTATAAAAAACACGGGAAAGTGACGTGCTGATCGGTACTTTCCGCTGGGAAAGTGTTACAAGTCCGTTGTTGCTCGTTGTTGTACTTTGCGGTTTTCAGATATATCAGTTTTTGAAACTGGTTTACGATTTATTTAAGTCTGAATTCCGTATGTAAAGGTATAAAATTGTATGTATACAAGGTACCAGATATCGATGTTGCGATTTGCAGTTGAACTTTCACAGATATTTTGAAATAAAAACTAAATTATAAATTAGATTGGGATTAATTTTTTTTCAATGGGACTACGTGTGTGCAGTCTTAACAGAACGGTTCGGCTGTATATACATTGTACGTCTGACTTCATCAGAAAACGAATGCGCACGTATGGCGCGGAGTTTTTATGTGGAAATGTGCCATTTCGTCGGGTAATGCGACTATGGCGCGGGGCGCGTGGTAATCCCAATCACTGCTAACTAACTAACTGTTAACTAATACTATTATTATTACATTCGTTATACTAACTGTTTATTGTTGTTATTTTATTATTGTTAAAAACTATAATAAAAATACTGAATATTTCTGGAAAACACAGAAATTCAGAATTTCTCTGTCAGTCGCATGAATACAATGCCATAGGCAGGGTACTCCTAATCAGAAAAAATAATAAATAAAGTCTATTAGGATACAACCGGGGATGTTCGGACACCAAGCCGGAAACATCGTCATTGCATCATCCTTCGAGTGTAAAATGGGTTGTTGGTTGTATTGCTGGCCCAATCAAGGCTGTTAGACTCTTTGAAACCATTCCTTTTGGATATTTGTTTCATTTTATGGAAAATATAAACGATATAAGCGGTTAAAACTGGGGAGGGGAAGTTCGGACACATATTCGCGCATGTTGTGTAAGCGACGCCATGGTTAAAACATAAAAATACGATATATTTTGAGAATTTCAGAGATTCAGATCAGGACTACATGAAACATTTTTATTCCAAACCATATAACACTTAAAATATGTCAGGAGATCATGCTCTTTTTTTTGTTCATCTTGTTTTATGTTTTAAATGGGTGTCCGAACTGATGAACATTTACAGGGATCTACACTAACAGTCGCCCAAGGCGACTTAAAATTGTATTGGGCGAGTGAAAACTCGATTACTTCTCGCCCAGGTGACGACTGAAAATTTTGGGAGCGATGTCAAGAATTATTAATTCCCGCACCGGTTTTCAGACGTACCAAAATTGCGACTGGTTTCTGATTTTTATTTTAGGTGTAATACCACTAAACATGGGTACCAGTCGAAAAGAACGTATGGGAAAGTAGTACGTAAGCACAAACTGGATTCCTACATTGTTGGATAAAAAATAAACCCTATTACATACTGCAAAATACTGAATGTCAGCAGAAACCTACAGATTTTAGGATAATTTTAACCCCATATTTGATGTCCTTGTGGTTTAAAATAAAAAAATGATGGCATTGGAAGGAAACCACCTGAATTTGTGTTAAATCGAAAGTGAAAGTAGGATTTTTGATGGTAGACATCTTCGGACTGTCTGTTTTTTCTTATATGCCATTAAATGTATGTTGATTTTCAGAGTTAAACTTCCAATTAGGTATCCCTTCCATGAGATATGAGTGTCACTTAGATTAAACTTAAGATGAATCCTGTATGAAAGGTCAATTTTTGTTTATTTAACATAGAAGGCTATGGAGAATTCTTTAGTGGTATTACACCTTTACATATTTTGGTAATGGTATATCGAAATCAGCGGTGTCAGTAGAATTATCCCTGAGAAATGATTGTCGGTTTCCCCAAGTCAATTTTTTGCTGCCGGGTTGTTATCTTTTATTACTATTACAATAAAATAAAATAAAATGAACACACCGGTCCTCTATTCTAACTCTAAGAAAGCCAAAGCGCTTAGGATATCGGTAAAATGATCATGATTTAAAACCTGTACGTGACGTACATTATGGATAAAATGGCCACCGGTGATGTGCCCAGTGGAACCGTTCTGACTATTTACAGAAATATACGCATTTATCAGCGAAATATGAGTGATGCAATTTTATTGGCTTAGCAGAAGCCTTTATGATTTATTTTGTGACATTCACGGAAAAGATACCAAAACACTGATTTGACAGAAACAAGAAAAAAACAAAAAATTGAACACAACACACTCCTTTATACCATTATAGGACCAAAAGTGAGACCAGGTGTACCATTGGTGGTAAGCATATTCTACATCCCATAAGACACATGTTTGTTCATTTTGAATTTGTGGTTTAACATCTCTTGAAGAAAAAAACCTTGCATGCAAGCCTGTCCTTAAAATTTTCCTATGGTAGGGGAAACCAACAATCAATTTTACATGGCCAAATGACAATGCATAATTGTTTGTTGGCAATATATTTCAACTATTTCAGAGCCTATGGCTAAGCAAACCACAACTGAGAATTAAAAGAATGAAAGTCATATTTCTAATTCTTTCAGATTTTGTTTTAATCATATTCATAAATACAGTATACAGTATAAGATTAAAATTGGTGATTAACTTTAAAACACATATAACATATATCTGCAACAGATACTGAAGGAACAAGTTAAAGGAATTATTCAAAAAAACAACCGAATCAAAAAACAAGTCAAAATTGACTTGTCAAAATGGAGATATTGTTAAAATATCTGATTTACCATATCTGTAATCTACCTGAAAAAAAGCTGGGCGCCTAAATTATTTGTTGGGCTCCTTGAAAATGAAAGTTAGGAGACCAGGTGGCGACCATGGTTCAAAAGTTAGTGTATATCCCTGATTTAACTGTCGGGGATATTCGGACACTACTTTTTATTTAATTTTGCATTAATAGAGGACTTTAGTCCTCATTACTGTAGAACATGTCGGTAGACCCCCCACGAAGACTATACCACGAATGCTCAATTTCTCGCGTCTATATATCTGCGAGAATTGGGGCACCATGCTGCCCGGATGTGTAAGCCAGCTTAAATCCGAAAGTATCTACTGTCATAAAAAAATAATAACAATAGCAACTTTGTTTTGTTTTAAAAAATTAAAATATTTTATTTTATTCAGTAAATTAAAATAATACATCTATTTGGCAACCGAAAAAAAAGGCTACGGTTCCGCAACTACTCGTATGACGTATCACTGCACTGTCACAAATTATTTTCTGATTTCGTAATATTTCCTACTTAAAAATCGTGGATGGTACATTATGTCAAGGATTATCCTTGATTATGTATTTGAAAATGCGTGTGTTAATATTTTTATTCGATAACATATGGATTAATTTGAAAGCAGTAGTTCTTAAACAAACATGGATGATGGAAACCGGGATCGAAACCAAATGCCGATTTGTCTTGCACCCTCAATCAAATCAACGTTTTATAACATATCAACGGCGGATGTAGAAGAAGTAATTTACGATAAAGTAGGTAGAACTTACTTAGAAGATGACTTTAAACATTTAACGAATTTGAAAAAGTCAATGTAATTTGGGTCTTGCCATGTCAAGTTTATGAAGGAAAATGTGTTTTACTAAACTCGTTCAGATGATCCCCTGATTTATATTTCGACTTTCTGAAGAAATGTTCTACTCTGTATCTCCAGACTGGAAAGTTTGAGTTGTTAGCAGTGATTGGGATCAGAGGGGGCCATGTGCCATTTATCACTTAATTTCAAATACTAAAGTTCTCTCTATAGGCCATGCCTACTCGTATTAATTTACGGTAAACGCTTGAAAAGATAAAAAAAATATAATTTTAAGCATATTTGAAAGCGAAAATATGTTTCTCAAAAGGATGCAGTTGATTGATTTCAATAAACAGGTTTTGAAACGTATCGATGACAGTTTGTCTAGTTTCAGTGTAAATATTAATGGCTATTGAAATTTAGCATTCAATTTTTTTTCGACTTTTGACCAATGAAAAGACGTGTTACAAATTAATATTGGCGTGACATTTAATGTAAAATGAAACGGAATTTGATTGGCTTCTCAAATAACAGTACTTTATGGGAATGATATATTGCTGAAGAGGATTAAAGACTGAAGAAAAAACTGTCCGAACATCCCCGGTTTTACCCTACACAGATTTACAGGAAACCACTGTAAATCAGGAATCCCTAAGTCCACTATTCCTATCTAAACATATCTCCTAACAATATAATAAAAGGGTGGGGGTGGGTTGGAGTACTTTATTATATTTCTGCCACAGTCTTAACAAATTCAAATGAATGGAAACCACCTGCCTAAATAGATAACTACTTAGAATTGCAGATGAACTCTGACCTAAGTCTGAACAAACATGACTTAAAAAGTGTCAGGAAACTATCCTATGAACTTTTAGCAAGCCGGACTAAGAAAACATTAGCCAGATTGAAAATCCAAATGAAATCTAACTTTAGAAATTAAATAACTCTAGCAAATTTTGTCAACAAAACTAGAAAACATAGCTTGTTGAAATAAAATCCAAAATGTACAACAAATATACAATTTAGCTACACAAAGGTAAGAAAATATTATGATGTAGAAAAATAGCCAAAATGAAGGGAAATACCCTTTTCCTTAAATGTATATAACGTCCATGACGTAAATAAACTAACCGATGACTAGCGAACTGCTGACTACTGAAAACTACTAAAATTGAAGACTGGGATGATTGAAGTGCGACTCCCCGTTTGACGTCTGCCAATTCCCTTTATATACCCAGGAAAGAAAAAAAAGTCCCTTTCCCGACGAAAACCTATCGGGGCAACGGTCCTAGCAACGAAGGTAAACTTTAGATTTTGACTGAAAAATAATCCCTGATAAGGCGAATTTCGATGAATTAACCTCCCGAAAACATATGTACGGAATACAAAAATCATTTATCTACAGTTTACAATAAAAATATAATTCTTTTTAATACAATAAATATCCGTACTACCAGTTACAACCGAAGTATATTCATACTCGGCATCCCGCTATTATGACAACAATTTACTCTACACAACTTTTAAAACGCAGCCGAGATGCTGATCATGACTGACCTAGAATACACAAGGTCACGTACACAAGTACACAAATAAATTTACATATAAATGGCGAAGCTGGATGTAAAAATGACAAACTGATCAAGTTCCACTAAATATCGCTAATATAAATTGGTTGAACACAGGAAAACGTAATGAATAGTTAGGTGAGGACTCAAATGAACTGCCGAAAATGTTAGAAAAGCGTGACATGTCCAAAATGTGTAAGAAACCAAGGATTTATATAGTAGGACTATAAATCCTTGAACTGTTGAAGAAACGGATGAAGTCCGTCAAAATTTAGCGGTGAAAATTGAAAACACATGGAGGCAATGAACATCAAAAATGGGATTTCTACATTGCCCCCCACTAAGTTTTCAGTGTCCTTACGAAAACTATGAAAACTAAATTAGCTCACATTGCATTATCATAAAAGAACAACAACAATTAGTTAAAACAACAACCATTTCAAATATACTCAACAAAAAAATTGTTGCATGGTAGCACGTGGCCTCAAGTAAACCATGCATTGTACTCTTCATTTCCCATTATTATACTGATTAAAACTTTATCAAGAATAAATTAAATCATATATTTAACATTCATTCTTCACAAATACTCTTGAAAAAAAATGTTTCATTATTTCCAATTAAATTTGTTCTAATTATGTTTTTAATTACCAAAAAGTTGAAGTTTATCATTTGCACATACTGTATCTGATCTATTTCAGGCAGTCACACATAGACAATCAACAAATCATCATGAATTACTGACAATTTATAAACATTTCTGAGGTAAGTAAATCATTTAAAAAAATGACCTTTGTAAAAAAAAATGTTATGACATTACTTTAAAAAAAAAAAAAATTTTTCTCTTAGACAATGCTCAACTCCACCATGTACTGCGTAACAAATACCAAATACCAATATTTTATTCCAATTAAGGTCCCTCAAGGGGCAATGACAAATATACATTTATAATTTAAATGCAGTTACAACAATACAGAATGGAGACATATGTTCACACACAAGACAATTCTAACTATTTAAATGATAACATGTTATAGCAAGTGGGTTGTGTTTGGCAGCGCGACCTGAGTAGAGGCAAGGATAATGTATAGTAACAGAGTACATCATATATGGTTGAAGACTAAATTACATTTTAAAAATATGACCATGAGTGTTCAATTATAATCAAACACAACAAAAATTTAAGTAACTATTATATGTTACTTCATCACAAAATAATTAATTCCACCCGGGGTCAGTATTTACAATTTCTTAATGTCTCATACTGCACTGAAAAATTCCCTAATACTCATTATACATACACAGGATTCAAGGTAGGAGGCCAAGGATTCCTTCTACCTCGTAAAAATTTTGTAATTACCTAAAAATAACAATTACTAACATATTTAAACTACCAGTAACTGATACTACATTTCACATAGCATCAGAACAATATACTTGGTACTAGAATTGCATAGTACCAGAAATTGGTAATAACTGGAGAGACACAGTTAATAACCAAAACAATATCAAATCAATACCACCATGTAATATACCTGTTTCTAATTATAAGTACCTAAAAAAAATCTATAATTATAAATTTACAATGATTTTGTTTTACAATTAATGTTAACAGTTCAAGAAATGTCCACACACTAAAATGTTCATGAATTTAAATTAATGTTCATGCACTAGATATGTCCTTGCACACGGATAATGTTAGTTCACAAGATATGTCCTTGTATTCGGATAATGTTGGTTCACAAGATATGTCCTTCTATTCTGAATTAATATATGGAATTAATCAGAGTTCTGTAATTGATGAAATTATATGAAGTGTGATAACTGTCATTATCAATTCATTAAATCCACCCATTTTACTATTATACTGCATTAACACTAATATATATCAGTTGAAATGTCCTTCATTTGGAATTCTTTTTAACCGTAGATTTCATTTTCTTTACAGGAGAGACAGATTTTTCAGGGATGAATTTCCTTTTGCGTGGTGTTGATGGTCTACGAGGAGAATTATCAGTGCGGGAATACCTATTGTATGGCCTATAACGATTAAATGGTTGTCTTTGTCTAGTGAAGGAATGACTTGGTGTAACGCTATGACTATAGCTCCGTCTGACAGCAATCTCTACCTTCTCCATCTGGTCATGGTTTCTTACAAGTAGGTAGCTTCTCAATGCGATTAAGATGATCACACATCTGTTTGCCTACAGCCAGTAAATTTTCCATGGTGGTTAGAGATAAACTGTCCGGGCAGGAGCTAGATGGAACTGGATGCTCATCCACCACGGGCAGTGTGATGTCAGGCAATGTAGGCCTTGGCACTTGGCAAAGAGGTGAACGGAGTGGAGTGGCTCTGGCATCTGGAAAATTGGCACTTGGCAAAGAGGTGAACGGAGTGGAGTGGCTCTGGCATCTGGAAAATATCATCATCCTCCTCAGCTCCAGAAAGCAGCAGATCCAGGAGATTCTCGTCCTGGACCACCCGTACATTATCAACTGGAGTAGTGATTGTGGAAGCGACTACAGTTGGAGCAGCAGCGATGGTGGTAGGCATCTGCACAACCGTGTCAGTGGAGGCAGGTGTGTAGGAGGAAGGCTTCCTGCGCGATTCCCAGTATAATGCGGATTCAGCTGCCTCCCATCTCTTAATATCCTTCTCCTCACTGATGACTCTGGGATGTTCATTCTCCTTAATATAACCACCATCATGGCCCAAGTATGTTCCTGCTGCCACCATAACCTCCTTCTGCAGAGCATGAGGCTTGTAGAAGTTATCATGCCTCTTCAACATATTCTTATCGTCGGTACTGAATTTGCATAGAGTACATTGGTACTGGTGTTCAGCTGGCTGAATATGTTTGGTTTTAAAGTGCTTTAGGACAGCTGTTCTCTCCCCTTTGTAATCACATGTCAGACACTGGTAAACTCTGCCTCTATCCATACCTGGAAAACACAGGTGAGAACAAGGTAAGTAATTTTATTAACTTTAATTGTTAAGTTTTAGTTTTAATTAAGTTTTGGTTGAACACCGTTGGCATGATTTCCGAAGCACGTCCGATGACCATACAGGTATATCACGTAGCGACAAATTCATCCGTCCACATTGCAACTTTATTTCTTTTGGATAATTTTTGTCATCCATTTTGGGGTTACCCCTGCAAGATACGGTTTTAATTTATCATGGTTTACAACTTTTGTAACACCTTGCCCATTGAGTTGAATTTGGTAATTAATGTCATTGAATTTCTTTATTATAAGACATGGTCCTATATATAAGGGTTGCCGTTTTGGGCTTATGCCTTCTTTCCTGGCTTCATTAAGATACCAAACTCTATCAAAATTCTTGTATTCCGTAAAATTTGATTTCAGATCATAATGATCTTTGCGACGTTTCGCATTTGAAGCTAAGTGTCTTCTTGCTACTTGATGAGCTTTTTGTAACCTTTCTCTTATTTTTATTGCATGAGTCCCACAATTCTTGGAATATTCTTCCTTGAAATCACAAGATATATCTCTTAAAATGTCACTTGGCATTCTTAATTCCCTTCCAAATAAAAGAAGATTTGGAGTAAGTCCAGTAGACTCATTCTGGGTTGCACGATATGCAGCAGCCAAACATCCAAGATTGAGGTCCCATTTGGTCTGTTCTCCCCTCAAGTAAGACTTGATCATGGAAATAAGTGTTCGGTTAAACCGTTCTACTTGACCATTGGCCTTTGGATTTTTCGGACTTGTTCTAGTTTTCTTTATTTCAAGGAGTTCACACAACTCATGAAAAAGGTCACTCATAATTTCTTCCCTGGTCAGTGTGAATACTAAGGGGACATCCATATCTACTAATTATTTCATTTAATATCAGTTGGGCACAAGTGGTAGCAGTTTGGTCTGGGACAGGAAATACTTCAACCCATTTAGTAAAGTAATCTGTAATTGTCAAAATATATCTGTTCCCCCTTGGCGTTAAAGGTAAAGGTCCCAATATATATGTTGCCAAGCGATCCCAGGGTGCACCAGTTGGCATACTTCCCAGAGGAGCTTTGAACTTCTTTAGGGGTGGTTTAATAGAGGCACAAATTTCACATTTGCTGATCCAAATACTGATGTCTTCACGCATTTCATACCAGTAGAACCTTTGTGCCAACTTTTCTTTTGTTTTCTTCCTTCCCAGGTGCCCAGAAAGGATATCATTGTGCATCTCGTTCAAAACTTCATCTTTCAATATTAAAGGGGTAAAAAATTGGTTATATTGGCCTGAGCCGTCTCTCTTGATAAATTCTTTATATAAAAGACCATTTATCAATTTTAATGAATCCCAAAGAAACCAATAATGTCTGGTTGCGGGACTGTTGACCTCAATATCTTGTTTGCATGGTCTATTATTGTCAATTTTCCATTGAAGAACGGGTCCTATGTCTTCATCATTTGCTTGCAAAGTTTGCAGCTCTGACAAAGAATACTCTGTTTTCCACATAGACAAATTTTTGTCATTTTCTGTTTGTTTTCTAGTTCTAATGGCATTTACTGTTTCTAATTCTTTATTAAAATCTGGGGGTCTGGGGCAGGGGTTACTTCTTCAGTTACCTCCATATTCCATGATTTCATTGAACTCATCATATTTTGAGCTCTGTTTAGACATTTGGTACAAGGGCCACATTTGAGATATTCCAAGTTGTCTGTCTGTGGGCAGTCACATTGGTGTGGATTTTTACATCTGGACATAGTGTCAGCATTGCAGTGTTTAGGGCCTGGTCTGTATTCAACCATAAATTCGAAAGCAGAGAGAATTTCAATCCATCGAGCAATTCTTCCTTTTGGTTCCTTAAGGCTAAATAGCCAAATAAGGGCTTGGTGATCGGTTCTTACTGTAAAAGGTCTACCTAGTAAGTACTGCCTATAATACTCTATGAAATATCTGACAGCAAGCAGTTCTTTGTCCGTGGTACAATAATTTCTCTCGGCTTTGTTTAATGTTCGACTACCATAGGCTATGACTCTTGGACGGCCATCTTGGATTTGACTTAAGACTGCACCAATTGCATAGTCAGATGCATCTGTATCAAGTATGAAATCGCCTTGATCTGTTGGATAGCCCATAATTTCTGGGCTTATAAATGCTTGCTTCAAATTTTCAAAGGCCTCCTGACAATCCTTGGATCAAATAAATGCATTTGCTTTCTTAGTAAGCTCAGTGAGAGGTTTAACCATCAAAGAAAAATCTTTAATGAAACGTCTATAGTAACTTCCCATTCCCAATATTTGACGAACTTCTGAAACAGTTTTAGGTACAGGCCAGGACAGTATTTTGGAAATATTGTCATGGTTAGGTTGTATACCATTCGCAGAAACAACATGGCCTAAAAAGGTGACTTCAGGCTTAACAATTTGGCATTTTTCTGGTTTCAACTTCAGACCAGCATCTGATATCCTTTGAAGAACAAGTTCCAATCTCTCAATATGTTCATTAAAAGTGGACCCAAAAACAATTACATCATCTAAATAGATAAGGCAAATTTGCCACTGCAAGCCACTTAATATAAGCTCCATCAAACGTTGGCAAGTAGGTGGACCGTTACAGACTCCAAAAGGGACGGTGACATATTCAAAAAGCCCATATTTTGAAACAAAAGCAGTCTTTGGGATATCTTCAACTTTAACAGGGATCTGATGGAATCCACTAGTTAAATCAAACGTACTGAATGAATAGGCTTGCTCCTGCTACAGTAAACAGTCTTGTAAAACAGTCTTGTATACAAGGTAAGGGGAAGGCGTCTTTCTTAGTCACTGAATTAAGCCTTCTATAATCAACGCAAGGTCTTACTTTACCATTCTTTTTCATAACTAAAACCAAAGGACTTGACCATGGGGAAGTGGATTTTCGAATAACTTCTTGACTTAACATCTGATCAATTAACTTCTTTTCCACCCCTGCAAATGCCATTGGTACCCTTCGGGGCGGCTGTTTAATTGGTCTAGAATCCCTAGTTTCTATACTATGCTCTATTAAATTAGTGCGTCTAAGATCGGTATCATTTTGGGAAAATGTTTTTGAAAATTTCTCTAAAAACTGAGCTAATAATGCTGTTTCTTCTGGAGGACGACCTTCTGCAGCTTCTTCAAACATGCTTTGCAAATGGGATGGCACTTGTCCACTTTTCCCCCCATCTGAGGTCCCCTTTTTGGCGATACTTCTTATAACACCAACATTGGTCTCCCAATCTATAGGTTTACTGGTCCCTAGAAGTTGTATACATCGGACATGGTCAAAATTACTGTTTTCTGTACTATTTTCAGACTCCACGAGTAACACTGGCTCATTTGCAAGTTTTTCTGCTTTACCAAGAACAGTATCTTGCTTTAACAAAAATTTTGTATCAAATGGGTTCATTATTCGAACCTTACTGGTAACATCTTGACTGATATCCACCAGGGTAGGTGCCATAATTACAGGAAAATGCTGCATAAAATCGTCAGCAGGTTCTAATATAAAATCTTGGGGTTGTTCAGGAGAATCTTGGTCATATCTATCAACAAAAACATCAACAATAATTTCACATCTAGAGGGTATATTAAAATCTTCAGCTACTCTTATTTTTCTAACTTTTCCAGTTTGTCCAATTTGAATACACGGCTGAATCACAATCAGGTGGGACTATTTTGTGTCACATTAGGTCAAAAATGAACTTTATCCTAGACTTTCAAGAGTTACCTCATTTGCAAGCACTACACTTCTGGCATAATATCTGAATTTTTTTTTTAAAATTCATGCAGGCACTTTTAAGAAATGCTCATTTATATAGCTGCAAGTAGACCTACCNCTGTAGGGGCTTGCCATCAGCACTAGCCAATGTACTGGATTTTTCCAAGTTTGGTTGACAGGACTTTGGTAATTTGTTAAATGCTCCCACCGACAAAACAGTTCGGGTGGCACCAGTATCAACGGTGAAATTAACATCAAACCCTTCAACTTGCCCTTCAATATAAACTCCATCGCTCCGGAGCACCTGGCGCCCAATAACATTAGGGGTAGTGACAATTTGTTCTTTTCCGTCGTCACGGTTGGAACAATAAATTTCTTCCGCATCCTGGGAAGTACAAGGTTTCAACTCTGAACCTTCAACAAAAACATCAGATTTATTCTTATTACAACTTAAAATCACTAACTTGGGGCTGTTGGTTGGTACCATTTCATTCACTGTATCAAAATTTAGACCATTTTTCTGAAATTCAGGGGTCAGCTCTTGGTCAACAGAGTTAACCCTTTCTAGTTTAAAGAGTAACCAGGGGATGGGCCAAGACTTCCTTGTTGGTTGTCTTCTGATTTCTCAGTTTTATTCTCAAATTGTTCTCTGTATCCAGTCCATGGTCTACTGGATGCCTGCTCATTTGGACTTCTATATTGATTGCCATCATTTTTCTTGTCCGGCTGTCTGTTAGGATTGCTATAGCAACTCCTTGCAAAATGTCCAGATTGTCCACAATAATAGCATACCAGGTTTCTTGAACTTGAAAACATTGGTTGATTATATGGATCCTTCAAATTACCTTTGGACCATTCACCATTAGGATCTCTGTCCTTGCGATTAATGGGCTGGTTAAAATTCCTCCCCCCATTATAACTCTGAGTTCTTTCTTTTTCTGCAGTTTTCTTTTCCTCATACCACATATTAAACATGGTCTTAAATTCCTCTTTGTTAAGAGTGCATGCATCCAAAGCAGTGTCTTTATGTTTATCTGTCCGTTGTCTTTGTGGGGCAATTTCTGGTGGTTTGCACCCATTGAGTTTCCCAGTCGGTTCTGTAAATTTTGGCTTTTCTGTTGAATTTTTCTTTATTTGTCTGACAGGTCTTTTTGTATGCCGATTTTCATAGTCATCATGTTTGGGATCCTTTGTTGTTTCAAAGTAAGTAATTACTTCCTGAACGGCCTCCTCTATCGTCTTGGGATCCTTTGTTAGTTCAATATGAACTCTGGCTTTGTTGTCTGCCAAGCCCATTAAAAATCTCTGCAAGAGGTCCTCTTGTCTGGTATGTGCATCACGATTTGTGTATGCCTTGTCGTAAATTCTCTTCAATTCAGCAGCATAATTTTCGGTTGTCTCACCTGTCATTTGGTTTCTTCTGTTGAATTGGACTCTATATGTTTTCTTTCTTTCTATTGCCCCAAACCTGTTTTTGAGTTCTTCCTTTAATTTGGAGTAGCTTTTAAGTGTTCTGTCTGACAGTTGGTCAAAAACAAACTATCCTGCTGGACCTTGGAGCCTTGGTAAAAGCTCTTGTAATTTTCTTCTGTCTTCCCAATCTAGTAAGCTCGCCACAGCCTCAAATCGGTTAATATACACTTCCCATTTTTCTTTTCCTGTGTAAGCTGGCAACTTAGCAATTACATTGGAGTCTTTCTTTGATCTCCTTGGCTCCACTATTTGGCTAGTTGAAATGTTAATTGCATCAGGTTCTCCTCATCTGTGTTGTCTTCAGAGGGGGTATCCGAGTTGCAATTGTGTGCAGAGAGAGATGAGCTTGTTCTCCTGACTTTGCTTCTTGTCCTTTGTTGGTTATTTCTGTTTTCCTTTCTCTGATTATGAACTTGTTGATCCTCTTTTATTCCCCTAAATGCAGTAGTAATGGCAGCAATTATTTGGCTTGTCATTTCTTGTACTGCTGTCTTCATGATCCCAATATAACCTGCCTGGTCCCCTTGTCCAATTTGTGTTTCTACTGTGGTTGCCGTTTCAATAACTTTATGTTTTCTTGATGTTTTTGGTCTTTTGGGAGAGTAAGATTTCCTTTTTGTGGTGGCAGCTCTCTTCGATCTAGACCTTAGAACCATTGTAACATTTGGTTCTCCTTCTGATTCTGTGGTGGGTCAGGTGCAGGTTGACTACTGACATCAGCATTTTCTTCATTTTCTATTTCAGAGTCCCCTGCCAGACCAGTTTCATAATCTTCACTTTCCTCTGTGCCTGAGACTAGCTCAATTAAAAAGCAATAAAAGTATACTTATTCTATACTAACAGGGGGAGCAATTCCGGGGGGAAATGTTCAACATCCGAAAAAAAAATCAATATTCAATAATTGATTGATTGAAGTGTTAACAAAAATCAGTTCAATATTGTATTGTATAAACTATATATACTATAAATAATGTATGTTGTTGGAAAAAAATTACAGGGTAGATCGTTTTACAATATAAAGTTATTATCACAAAATATCTAAATATAGCTATAGCTTGTCCATCAACCACCGGCCTGTGCACGAGGTAAATGGAAAAAAAAGTCACAATTTTGGTAGGAAAAAAAGTCACAGGAAAAAAAGTCACAATAAGGTTATATTTTGTGGAATATTATTATAGGGTATTTAATTTTCAGGGTTTTTTCTCATGAATATTTGTTTGATGAAGTGTTAATGTTGTGACTTTTTTGGGACATTAATTAAATTAAAACAAACAAATTTGAAATTTACTATAGATCTTGTCTGGGTATTGTCACCCCTGTTCAGGTAGTGTATGGCCTCCTCCTTTTACTCATGACAGGAACATGGTGTGTGTGATAATTAGCTCACCTGACCCAAAGGGTCATGTGAGCTATTGCCATCACTTGGCGTCCGTCGT
>MJUT01048820.1:102338-113522 GCA_002080005.1 Gigantidas platifrons
AAAAAAACATTTTAGTATTTACACAATAATAATGGCTTACTGCAATCAAGTACCCACGGAGATAATCTAAATGCTTTGATTGCGTTTTTAGAATGATGAAAAGATAAATGCTGACTTCTGTAGTAACGTGAAATGTTAATAAACATTGTGTTTCTTCTATGTTCGTAGAATTGATGGAAACCAAATTGTTTCCTTGAATTTTGACTTGAAACATGTTGCTTACACCTTCAGGGGGAGATAACTATGTAAATAATTTAATTAAATGTTCATAATAACTCTTTGGTAAAGAGCTAAGACTAAAAATACAATAAAACATTAAACATATATTGCACTAAAATGTAAGAATTTTAAGACCCTTGAAACATAAAACTAGATTTGACATAAAAAATAGTCTGCAAGCTCATTGATACTAATACGTTCTCTTTAGTTACACATTTAAACGATGACTATTTCCATAAACTGTATATGCTTAAGTATTTAATATATGAAGCACAATCCTTGTATTTGAGTAGTGAATTCATTAAAAGATCTTCCTTTATTTGTGTCCAAGAAAAGAATATATTCCACCCTTAAGAATAAGAGCTGGCTTAACTGTTTAGTGAGAGAAATCATCTTCATTTAAAATAATGTCTTATCAGATTTTATCTGTAATTCAATTGAAGAGTACATCATGCGACATAACATCATATGTTTACTTTATGCGCTGAAAAATGTCCTATGACGTCACAATAGTGCATGACGTTTTTGTGCGTAAGTAACCGACAATGTTTCACATCATTCTATTTTTTTTGCAAATTTAAGACCAGTTCTTACAAATATTTGTTCTTGCATTAGCACAACAATTTAAAAGTTAAATTGCATTTTCAACCATCATATCCTCAACTGATGATGACAAGTTTTCAAATAAAATATTGTTATTCCTTAATTTTACTTACAATATAATAAACATCGACATGAACTCTATGATATATAAGCATCGTAGAATCAGAAATCACTTTTTAAAACTGAACTTGTGAACCTCTGCAATTTTCTGACGGTGTGTTTGTAAATGACTAAATATGTATCTATTTTACCTAATCACATGATAAAACATTATAGTTAGAAACATCATACATTATACCAACTAATATCTTAGTGTTCATTTATCATATATTTTATTATTAAGTAGTGGGTATTTATTTATTTACATAGAAATTATTTGATATAGAACAAGTCTTAGTGGTACATGTTGTTTTTAAGGAGTGGATATGTATTTATTTACACATAATTGGTTTGATATATAAAAAGTTTTAGTGGTACATGTAGTTATAAGTGGTGGCTATATATTTATTTACACATGAATGGTTTGATATACAACACGTTTTAGTGGTACATGTTGTTTTAAGGAGTGGGTTTGTGTTTAATTACACATGCATGGTTTGATATACAACAAGTTTTAGTGGTACATATTGTTTTAAGGAATGGGTATTTATTTATTTACACCGGAATGGTTTGATATACAACCAGTTTCAGTGGTACATGTTGTTGTAAGGAGTGGGTATTTATTCATTGAAAAATGAATGGTCTGATATACAACAAGTTTGAGTGGTACTTTTTGTTTTAATGAGTGGGTATTTATTTATTTACACAGGATTGGTTTGATATACAATAAGTTTTAGTGATACATGTTGTCTTAAAGAGTAGGTATTTATTTATTTACACATGAATGGTTTGACATACAACAAGTTTTAGTGGTGCATGTTGTTCTAAGGAATGGGTATGTATTTATTTACACCGGAATGGTTTGATATACAACTAGTTTCAGTGGTACATGTTGTTTTAAGGAGTGGGTATTTATTCATTGAAAAATGAATGGTCTGATATACAACAAGTCTTAGTGGTACTTGTTGTTTTAATGAGTGGGTATTTATTTATTTACACAGGATTGGTTTGATATACAATAAGTTTTAGTGGTACATGTGGTCTTAAAGAGTGGGCATTTATTTATTTACACATGAATGGTTTGACATACAACACATTTTAGTGGTACATGTTGTTTTAATGAGTGGTTATTTATTTATTTACACAGGAATGGTTTGACATACAAGTTTTAGTGGTGCATGTTGTTCTAAGAAGTGAGTATTTATTTATTTACACATGTATGGTTTGATATACAACATGTGCTAGTGGTATATGTTGTCTTACGGAGTGGGTATTTATTTATTTATTTACACAGGATTGGTTTGATATACAACAAGCTTTAATGGTACATGTTTTCTTAAGGAGTGGGTATTTATTTATTTACACATGAATGGCTTGATATACAACACGTTTTAGTGGTACATTTTGTTTTAAAAAGTGTGTATTTATTTATTTACACATGAATGGTTTGATATACAACAAGTTTTAGTGGTACATATTGTTCTAAGGAATGGGTATTTATTTATTTACACAGGAATGGTTTGATATACAACCAGTTTCAGTGGTACATGTTGTTTTAAGGAGTGGGTATTTATTCATTGAAAAATGAATGGTCTGATATACAACAAGTTTTAGTGGTACTTGTTGTTTTAATGAGTGGGTATTTATTTATTTACACAGGATTGGTTTGATATACAATAAGTTTTAGTGGTACATGTGGTCTTAAAGAGTGGGCATTTATTTATTTACACATGAATGGTTTGACATACAACAAGTTTTAGTGGTACATGTTGTTTTAATGAGTGGTTATTTATTTATTTACACAGGAATGGTTTGACATACAAGTTTTAGTGGTGCATGTTGTTTTAAGAAGTGAGTATTTATTTATTTACACATGTATGGTTTGATATACAACAATTGTTAGTGGTACATGTTGTCTTAAGGAGTGGGTATTTATTTATTTATTTACACAGGATTGGTTTGATATACAACAAGCTTTAATGGTACATGTTTTTTAAGGAGTGTGTATTTATTTATTTACACATGAATGGTTTGATATACAACAAGTTTTAGTGGTACATATTGTTAAATATTGTAATTTTATACTTAGGCATGCCGTTAACCTGTAGTATTGTTTGTACTTGCATATAGTTTAAAATAATTTGACATATTTGTCTGCTAGAAACTTGAGTCCTCTCGGATCACTGGCTTGCATTGCCTTCATTAAAATACGAATTGTTGGCTTAACTTCACAACTTTTTTCCCACTTTTTCATAACATCATAAGATTGACCAAATATGTCCTTTGGATACTTGAACAGAGTCTGTTCAATTTCCGCCATACTTAATCCTAGTTGAACTCCAAGCTGCACAGCACAGTTCCCAACTTGTTTTGATAAGTCTCTCAATACATCGTCGTCAGGGGTCTGTTGTAGTGCAATACTATCAATATCTATAACAAACAAATTGGCTTCATTAGATGTCTAGTCTTAAAGTATTTTAAAATATTTTTTTCATAGTTTACTGTTTGTTATTTAACATCATACAAACTTAATTTTAGCCATATTGACTGATTGTTAGACATATGTATGGATAATCTAATTTAAGCAACATCATGCTTCAAAATATTGAACTGAGGACTGGTGACGGTTGTGAGGAATATAGGTCATGCCTTCCTATTAGGGTTTGTTAAAATATTTTTCTTATAATTGACTGTTTGTTATTTAACATCATACAAACTTAATGTCAGCTATATTGAATGATTGTTAGACATATGTATGGGTAATTTGAATTAAGCAACATCATGTTTCCAAAAGATTGCACTGAGTACTGGTGACGGCTGTTAGTAATCAAGCATGTCTTAGTGAGGAATATAGGTCATGCCTTCCTGTTAGGGTTTGTCAGGTAATAATACAGACGGGTTGGGGTTTGTCAGGTGATAATACAGAAAGCTTGGGGTTTGTCAGGTAATAATACAGAAGGCTTGGGGTTTTTCAGGTAATACTACAGAAGGCTTGGGGTTTGTCAGGTAATAATACAGAAGGCTTGGGGTTTGTCAGGTAATAATACAGAAGGCTTGGGGTTTGTCAGGTGATAATACAGAAGGCTTGGGGTTTGTCAGGTAATACTACAGAAAGCTTGGGGTTTGTCAGGTGATGATGCAGACAGCCTTGTGGCTATCATAGGACATGTGAACCCCCATGACATTAGAACAACATGACGGATGCCATTAATGTAATAAGAAATACAAGCCCTTATGACATTAAGACAACATGACTGTAACTATTGTATTTATAAAACTTACCATACCTAGTCCAACTATTTTGCTTTTTTATATTAAATATTTTACATACCGAAAACCTCAACGTCCTCCTTGAATACCTGTAATACACAAATAAGTCATTAAGTGAAGTCATCATCTATTATATAGAATACACTGTAAAGGTAATGTGACAGATTAAACAACAACATATTGATAATAAGCCAATAACATAATTCAATGTGCACAAAACACATCATTCTTGTCAGAAAGCAAGAATATTTGAGGCGCATTTTCCCACAAAGATATCATGGTGATCAGTAATTGTTCCCAAAAAAGCCAGCTGAGTTACAGTCGAAAATCGTGTACTCTCTGTCTACTCTTCTGGAGCACCTGATTTAAGTGAGGTTCGTGTTGCTCAATCTTTAGTTTTCTCTTTTTTCTCTCTATAGTGTTTTGTAGATCATCGTTTGTTAACTTTATCGTTACATCTTCTGGCTACCCTTTTAGTATCTTCCCATATTTCTGACAGAGAACCAGTTACCTATGACTTGAATTAACTGAAAACAGGTCATCTATGACATATGACCGGCCTTAAAAAACCCACTCACCCATGACGTGAGTTATCATTACCTAACGGAAAACAGGTAATCTATAAGTATGACTTGATATATTGTCTACATTAAGGAACCATTCACCTATGGCATTACTTATTACCTACCTGACAAAGAACAGTCAGATATGACATTAGTTAATACCTTCCTGACAAAGAACCAGTCAGATATGATATTAGTTATTACCAACCTGACATAGAACCAGTAAGATATGACATTAGTTATTACCTACCTGACATAGAACCAGTCAGATATAACATTAGTTAATACCTTCCTGACAAAGAACCAGTCATATATGACATTAGTTATTACCTACCTGACATAGAACCAGTCAGATATGACATTAGTTATTACCTACCTGACACAGAACCAGTCAGATATGACATTACTTATTACCTACCTGACACAGAACCAGTAATATATGACATTAGTTAATACATAACTGATAAAGAACAAGTCAGATATGACTTTAGTTATTACCTACCTGACATACAACCAGTCAGATATGACATTAGTTAATACCTTCCTGACAAAGAATCAGTCAGATATGACATTAGTTATTACCTACCTGACATAGAACCAGTCAGATATGACATTATTTTTACCTACCTGACACAGAACCAGTCAGATATAACCTTAGCTATTACCTACCTGACATAGAACAAGTCAGATATTACTTTAGTTATTACCTTCCTGATATAGAACCAGTTAGATGGGACATTATTTATTACCTACCTGACATAGAACATGCTGGTTATAATCAACTTTAGTTAAAGCATCAGATAAATCCTTAAATGATAGTTCCTTCATATATTTTTTCTTTTGCAGTCCGCTTTCAAAAAGGCCAACAAAGTTCACGACTTGTAGGTCACATTCTCTATACCGATCTATAATATTTTTCCATGAAATGTTGGATAATCCTAAATGGGTGACAATCTCATTAAAGTTACAATGCGGTACAAGACCAGCCAGTCTAACAAGATGTTTGTCAGTTGGACACAGTGTCAAATCTTTGGTGTCAAGACCTGCAGTTAAAAGACATATCAAATTTAAAAGGGGAGATAATTTATATTTTAATCAGGTCATTACAGTATACAATGTCTGACAAATATGTAATAAGATAATTATAGATTTCAATTCTGGTTTTCCCAATGCTTTGTTTATTGTTTGTTTTTAATGTTGATTTAGGGCTAGGGATTGCATAGTACAGATGACAATATACAACAACTGAGCATTGAACAAAGTGGAGAGTGTATGTTGCATATTAAAATATTAGCGTATGTAAATTGAGGAATATTTTACATTGCAAAAATGAGTCATGAGGTAAGCTAGAAATATATACAAACTAGAGGCCTCTTTACTCTTTAACCGATCACCTAGTTTCTATTTCTCTTCTAAATTCTGCTTAGTGAACTTTCTACTAACAGTAATGCCAGCCATCCTGGATGGAGATTAGAGTGTGGTAGTGTCAAACATGAATTTGAAAGTGAACCAGGCAAAAATCATTTCTTGACAGAAGATTTTAATATGATCCTTGTAAAACAACATTATTTAAAAAAAAATATACATAATTGGTATAAATCTGTTGAAAGAAAAGAATATAACTCACAGGAAAACTTTAATGATATGATCAACAACTCATTGTAATTCAGCTGGAGTTAAGATATGAGATCATGTTGACTGATAATAACGAAGAAATAGACAAATAAATTATTTTTTTTAAATGGCCGCAATGTTGAATATAATGTGGGAATATTGGATACAATATTGAGCGAGGATCACCACAAGTACCTTTTCAGCGATATTTGGTGCAATTTTGTCGGTGGCTTCTGAGGAGATGAATTGTAAACTTTAATCCAGATAAGCGTAATTTGCATGAGAGGTATAAATCGACAGAAAGGGAAAAAAATCTACACCAAGAATTAATCTTAAACTACTAATTGCCATGTAGCTACCAGTAAAATATGAGCTCTTTTGATATATAATAAACCAGCAATCGACAATTGAGGAAATGTCTATCTTTTGTAACAGCATCCATCTTAAATGCAGGACGTACCA
Organism: Gigantidas platifrons; assembly: GCA_002080005.1. Taxonomy (NCBI): domain Eukaryota; kingdom Metazoa; phylum Mollusca; class Bivalvia; order Mytilida; family Modiolidae; genus Gigantidas; species Gigantidas platifrons. The sequence goes on from MJUT01048820.1 coordinate 109,169, forward strand.
CGGACGGACGCCAGGTGACCTTAAAACATAAAATGATTTGTTTCTACTGAAAAAGTATAAAATTACTTGCACATCTTTCACCACAAAAGATATATGTCTTATGCCTAAAATTATCCTATAAAATTACCTGTACATCTTGTATTACATGTGTGTGTGTCTAAAATGAAAGTATAAATTCATTTGCACATCTTTCATCACAAAACACATATGTGTCGTGTGCCTACAATTATAAAATCACCTGAACGTGTTTCACAACATGTGTCTTGTGTCTATAATTAAGGTATAAAATTACCTGAACATCTTTCATTACACGTGTCGTGTGCCTAAAATTATAATGTAGAATATATTGACAACAAATTCCTGGTAAATTAATACAATCACAACTATGGTCAGATGTAATATCAATATATGTTAATTGGCTTCAGAGAAGAATAATTGTTGTTTGTTTTACTTATCCATATGGTTCTATGTTAAGCTATATGTTGTTCTCTGTAGATTTGTTTACTATGTTTTACTATAGACACGTGTTCATATGTCTACATTATGTTTGCATGGTTCTATGTTAAACTATGTGTTGTTCTCTGTATATTTGTTTACTATGTGTTACTATAAACACGTGTTCATATGTCTACATTATGTTTACATTGTATCTAATTAGTTGATATGTTATTATCACCTGTTAAGGTAACAATTTGCACGATATTTTCATTTTAAAAGGACATACAGAAAATTGCCATTCATCAAGCACAGTACTAGATAAACACACAGGTATTTAATGTTTACTATACATTTAATGTCTATTGTTAAGTTAAGATTGATGCCTATAATTTGTTTTAATGATATATTATTTGTACACTCTCTTTATGTTGTGCAGCGGTCGATGGCATGCAGTGCTTTAGGACATTTTTTATTTTATTAAAATAAGATAACGTACTGTGCAGTCTTAGAGAACTGATATCCCAAATACAGGCTTTTGAGTTTTCTTTATGAATGATTTATGTTCAGTTGAAATATTGAATAAGAACATAGACAGTGTATATTCAATGTTTCAATGAACTTGAAAAAAAAATGAAAATAAAATAATAAAAAAAAATGAAGATTAATGAACATCAAACTTACATTGTCAAATATCCAGAAAAGTGGAAACTTTGTTTTGTGTATCTTCTTATTCTTACATGTCCATTGCTGCCTTGGTTTTACTTCTGGAACTGATATATAACACGCTCCGGTGTCACACCATTCTCCGACTTCTATTTCAAACAAAGTTGATACCTCGGATGTAGAGAGCGACTTTCCAAAGTTTTTGTGATAGAACTCGAGTACATTTTTCATTGTCAATGTTAAGCATTCTTGTACAGTGGACGCAATGTTTGGTGATATGTAACGCTTTGTTTCTTTGTTTATTAAGTAGATAATTATCTTATTATCTTTCACAGAAATATGCAACTCATTTGCTTGATCAATACAAAGAATTGCAGCTTGATGATATAAACAAATACTTTCTGGAGTTGCCTTTAAAGGCCAAACATTCATTACAGCACCAATTAACTTAAAAGACAAGGCAGCAGGTATGGACGATTTTAAAAGTTTGTAAGATAAGCATATCATCTTATCTTCTCTTGATTTATAATAAACATCAGTCACTGGTAGTTTATGTTTTACTATGCATGGTACCAGGTATGACTGGACAATAGACTGCTGTTTTTGGTTATAGCGTTTTGGCTCTACAAGAATGTCTAGGTGAACCAGGACTTGTATCATAAACTCTTTCATGTCATTGTTTGGCATGTGTTGATCAAATTCCTTCTGTGACCAAAGCATGAGTAGATCTTTTTGGGGGATTTCTCCTGTATTAATCATAGTACGTAGAATATCTCGCAGGTTTTTATCATCGGGCCAGAACTGTTCATCTGTGATGAAAGATCTTAAGATATTTACCAGTGATTGTGGCTGTACAATTATGAATTTCTCAAGTCCATGTTGGTCAAAATATAAAATTTTGCCTAAGGAATGTTGAACTTTTAAGAAATGCTCAATTTGTGTATCAGTAAGTGCAAGGTCCTCATTACTTCTATTCAGGGCTGTTATATCTTCTTTTGAAATTAGAGTCATATTGTTTGACCTCATCTCAGACAATTGTAGATCCAGTGGGACCCAAGCCATAGGCATTCTTTTACCCCATGACTTTTGTCTAAATGCTATCTCAACTAACTCGGTCTTCAGTCGATTGATTTCAGGGTCATTTTCATCTTTTCCATTTATAAAGAAGATGTCATCGAATATTATGCGCTTATGTTGTTCATGATTTTGAAACATTTCTTGAAGGTCTTTGGTCAACTTTTTGCTCCTGTCAATGCGATCTTTCTGTAAATGAAAAAAAATAAATCAATAAATCTCGGCTAATGAAGGAGCATACAAGTCCGACATTGAACATGACCTGCCTGTTGTGGTCCCTGAATACCATTTAAGTATGGCTCCATCTAAGAATCATGCAAAATAAAGAAAAGATGATTTACCTTATGTCATCAATTCACTCAATATTTTGTTATATGACATATTTAGAGTAAAAATACATGTATATTCAAAGACACGTGTTTATTTATGCTATTTTTTGCTATTATACCCATATTAAAATCAGTATGGTCACATTTTGCTTAATAATAAAGTGTAGTAAAAAGGTTGGATATCAGAAAACATATCTGCTGTAAACAGGCTATTTCTAATAAAAAATATAGCACAATGAAAAATATTGGATTTCCTCTATATCATATTAATTTTTTTCATGTGTAACTTAGTGTCAATTTTTTTGTTATTTTAGTTTTAAATTATCCGCTCCAAAACACAATTCCAAGAACGACAACTATCGTTGAACTTCAAAATGAATAACATTTTACTTATTTCAGGTTGTAAGCTAAACCTTTGGAGTCAAAATCTTTAATTATCTATTTTTATTTTTAATTGGTTAAAATAGCAATAAATTTTGATGATGAAATTGATTAATTTAATATTTTATCTGTTTATTTTCATTCTGTGCAAACGTTGTTTGTTTACCATACATCACTTCCGGTTTTGCTCCAATATCACCTCACTGGACTGCTGTACTTTTAAATGACTGAGCAATTTTGTTGTGACACATGCAAAATATAATATGTCACTAAGCAATTATCCTGGAGTTACAGAGGAGAAACTTTCTTCGGTATTCTAATCTCAACGAGAATAGTTGTGTCGTATAGTAGGACTTTTAACAACGAATCTGTCTCTTACTGTAACATGATACACTTTATTTACATCGTTGCAAACTCATGGTAGACTTTCGGCGGAGTAAAAGTTGCACTCATCCTCAACATGCAGGAAATTAAAGACTCTTCTTTCCATAGGCAGATAATTTTGGAGGACTATGGTGTTTTACTACATGTTGAAATGTAACGTTTACAATCTTTTTATTTTTATAATCACAAGATAATTTTTTTTTAAAGTAAACTTTAGTTGAATTTACATAATACAAATAATTTCTGAAAAAATAGCAAATTTACAGAATTGGATTGATTACTGTATACTGTTTTGTAAATACAATTATATACAACATAAACATAGTGCTTACCTTGAAAAGTTAAAAGAGTATGAAAAGTAAGGAAATGTCTGATGTTCAGATTCACATTGGATATCCTTGTGTGACATAACGCTGTTAATTTGCGACAATACTAGTAATACCCATGATTTGCTTGAAATACAATACAGTGTATTGTTAGTTATCTGCTAATTATGCACATTATACCAACGTTACACAATTGGAATTAACACTGTACAGTGGCATATAGCTAGTTCTAAATAAATTGGACAGCTGAGGGGTTGGTTCTCGCCAAGATTTTGTTTTACTGTACGCAAAATGGTGCATTCTCGGGACGTTTAAGAGTATCAAAGAAGGCGTGACCAGGTACAATTTTAATTACCTAAGTTAACAAAGTATGTTTAAAATAGTTCAAAATCTGCTCTGCTTGCCTGAACAGAAACAAATACTGATAAGAACCCTGCTCGGATATCAAAGGCACATCGATATGTGTTAATGGGTCAAAACAATTGTGGTTTCATGGGCTATAAGAGCAAAACAATTATTAGTGTTGCATTCAGTTACAAACTATTGCGGTACGAATCTGATGTTTTATTATATTAATGATCTCATCCTGTATATCAGGGGAAGTACATTTATCCCTGCTACTAGTACTACATTGTAGCTATATGTTCGGCAAGTTATGAGTCAACATGTGCCTTTAAATTCATAATTATCATAAAATTACTTGGCTCCAGGGCATGACAGCGTACACTGCAATATTTTGTTTCCTTAATTGTCAACAAT
>MJUT01048820.1:117100-128276 GCA_002080005.1 Gigantidas platifrons
CCGCCATTCTCACAATTGTTTTCGATTTGCCCAATTTCAAACTTAAGCTTGAGAATCTTAATATAATGTTTGTGTGTAAATTTGTAATCAATTGTTCAACAAATGCAAATCTTAGAGCGCTTACAACATATCTCAGAAGGCCGGCATTTCCATACCTCCGGCTCTGCTTTGCGGAGGCGGGGGACAAAAGTACACTTCAGGTAGGGAGTGGGGTATGATTCCCCAGGTCCTGAGCTACATGGCATTTAATTTGCCTAGTAACCTTGATCTTAAATATATATGGTTTAGGGGTGGGGATCTAAACCAATGAAAAGCTCATTTCAGGTAGGGGGTGGGGTATGGCCCTGGGGCCTTACCTATAAGGCATTTAATTTGCCTAGTCACCCTGATCATAAATATATATGGTTTAGGGTGGGGATCTCGGTCACATTTTTTTATACAGATTCGCCTGAGGGATGGGGCTGAGCTGGGCGGGAGTGGGGAATTTTGCATCCTCAATTTCACATTAGCATCTCCACCCATACCAAATATTAAACTTCTATCTTTTGTATTTTCAGAGAAATGTGTAATTCTCAAAATATGTACTTTTTCTATAAAAAAAAAACATGATTTTACAAGAAATTGTTTTCGAATTTTGCCTCGTTTTGAACTTATGCTAGAAATTCTTAATATAAGGCTTGTGTGTAATTTTGAAATCAATTGGTAAACAAATACAAATCAGAGAGGGCTTACAATATATCCGGACGGACGGATGCCTGGCATTTCCATATCCCCCGCTCCGGTTTTTGCGAACATGATTGAGAAATTAATGCTAGAAAACCATTTTTGCTGTGTTTGAATTGCAGATTTATCAAACTTTGTGTTTTTGTTTCCATGGCAACTATGGACATTATTTAAATGTTCATTGTTATCAGTTTAAGAGTTGTTCTTTAGTTATAAAATCAGTAATATGGAAATCTTTGCGAACAAAAGAAAATTTTAAGATTTTAACATGATATGAAATGCATTTAATACATAAAATGTTTTATTTTTGTTTCCATGGCAACCATTCACATAATTTAAGGTTACAAGTTTATTTTGTAGTCAGTTTGGTTATAAGTTATGTGAAAAGTATAATATCAGTAAATACATTTTTGAGAAGTAGAAATATTTTGTATTTGTATTTTGCTAAAAAACCAAAAGTATGGGACAAAAAACATTTTTTTCCAAAAAATCTGAAACAGGCTACAAACAATTATTTTTAAGACAAATGTCAAATGAACGGATACAAACAAGCATCATTCACATACCACCCTGTTCACAGAAGATAATAGATAATGAAAATTCAATTTTTTTAACGTTTTTGAAGATGCGAAATAAGGCTGTTCGGTTGCCAAGGTAACACTAAGTTGCAAAGTTGTATTTTCTGTTCATATACTTTAATTGCTAGAAGAGATCTTCAACATCACTAATATGTAATTATATTTTGAATTTTCTAAAGTATTTTTTGAGAAATATGTGTAGGAAAAAAGCAAATTTAGTGATTTTAAAGCTGAAATTAAATGGGTTCTGTGATGGAATTGTAACCATAGCAACCAAAGTCATTGTCAATGATTGAATTTTCTCTATCACAACATACGAATACAAAGTACATTTATTTAGTTTTTCCCCATTATTTGAAAAATTGGTACATTTTAGCTTAAACTAAATTGTAACTAACAATCTATTATATGTAATTAATATAATCATATGATAAATGGCAACAGTATCCCATTGACCTTTAAGTCCAACCAGCAAACAAGAAAATAATAATAAAATCAATATTATCAAACCTGAGTATAGAAATCACTGTGTGTTGCTGCAAATAGTATTATTGGCAGAATGTCATCATCATCTGCACAATACGAAAGGATAGAGCTCACCCAATGCTTCAATATGGCTGAAAATAAAAGTTTGATTATTTTAAAATTAAAAGTGTGATTAAGTGAAGAGTGTTATACATGCATACATAAATAAAACACAATTGACAACATTTGCTACAACATTCAGTTTTATTTAAGGAGAAAACTTGAATAACTACAGAAAACACTGATTTGTCACCCTTGTCACTCATTTAGTTTAGAGATGACTGTTAAGACAGGTTTAACTATGTTGGGTAACAATAGCATATAAAGATGAGTTGTTTCTGTGTGCTTTCTGTAGTAATAACTGCATTTCATCTATAACAACAAATAAGAAATGTTGTCATAATCAGAGTTGATTATATGATTCAGACAATACAATGGAGAGTTGTCTACAAAAACTGATTCTGACAAGTCCCCTTAAAAAAACATCTTTGAATCAGACACAAGAAAAAGACTCAGGTGTTCTCAGAAACATCTCTGATTCAGACACTACAAATAGGGACAGGTGTCCCCAAAAACATCACTGATTCAGACACTACAAATATACACAGGTGTTCCCAAACACATCATTGATTCAGACAATACAAATAGACTCAGGTGTTCCGAAAACATCACTGATTTAGACACTACAAATAGAAACAGGTGTTCTAAAAACATCACATATTCAGACACTACAAAAAGACACAGGTGTTCCCAAAACATCACTGATTCAGACACTACAAATAGACACAGGTGTTCCCAAAAACATCACTGATTCAGACCATACAAATAGACTCAGGTGTTCCAAAAAAAAATCTCTAATTCAGACACTATCAATAGGGACAGATGTCCTAAAAAGCAATCTGATTCAGACACAATAAATCGTCATGAAAAAACAAGTCTGACAATACAAATAGGGACAGGTGTCTACAAAATCAACTCTAATTCAGACAATACAAATATGGACAGGTGTCTACAAAAACAACTCTAATTCAGACAATACAAATAGGGACAGGTGTATACAAAAACATCTCTAATTGAGACAATACAAATATGGACAGGTGTCTACAAAACATCTCTAATTCAGACAATACAAATAGAGACAGGTGTCTACGAAAACAAATATAATTCAGACAATAGAAATAGGGACAGGTGTCTTCAAAAACAACTTAAATTCAGACTCTACAAATAGGGATAAATGTCCACAATAACTTCCCTAATTCGGACAATGCAAATGGGGACAGGTGTCTACAAAAACTACTCTAATTCAGACTATGCAAATAGGGACAAATGTCCACAAAAAACTCTGATTCAGACAATACAAATATGGACAGGTGTCTAACAAATCATCTCTAAATCAGACACTACAAATGTGGACAGGTGTCTACAAAAACAAGTTTAATTCAGACAATACAAATAAGGACAGGTGCCTACAAAAACATATCTCATTCAGACAATACAAATAGGGACATGTGTCTACAAAAATATATCTAATTCAGACGATCTAAATAGGGACAGGTGTCTACAAAGACATCTCTGATTTAGACTCTACAAATAGGGATAGGTGTCTACAAAACATCTCCAATTCAGACAATAGAAATATGGATAGGTGTCTACAAAAACATCTCTAATTCAGACAATACAAATAGGGACAGGTGTCTATGAAAACATCTCTAATTCAAATTCTACAAATATGGACAGGTGTCTACAAAAACATCTCTAATTCAGACAATACAAATAGGTACAGGTGTCTATAACAACATTTCTAATTGAAACAACACAAATAGAGACAGGTGTCTACAAAAACATCTCTAATTCAGACTATGCAAATAGGGACAGGTGTCTACAAAAACAACTCTAATTCAGATTCTACAAATAGGGGCAGGTGTCTAAAAAAACACCTCTAATTCAGACAATACAAATAGTGACAGGTGTCTACAAAAACAAATCTAATTCAGATAATACAAATAGGGACAGTGTCTAAAAACATCTCGGTGAACGGGTGGCTCAATGAGTTTGGTTGTTGGATAACCTAACAACTCCTTGAAGCCTATCACTAATACGGCGCGGGTTCGTGCACTGCTTTGTAAATTACAAAAAAAAGGATGAACACGTCTCGCAGTCACAAGTGATAAAGGATGTACACGTCTCGCAGCCACAAGTGATAAAGTCGACCAGTTGCTGCCCATGGGCAGTGGCTCTCTCAAGGTACTTTGGCTTCTTTCACCACTAAAACTGGCCACCATGATATAGCTGAAATATTGCTGAAAGTGGTGTTAAACACAATAAATCAAATCATATGAAAACATCTCTAATTCAAACAATACAAATAGGGACAGGTGTCTTCAAAACAACTTTCATTCCGACACTGCAGATAGGGACAACACTCCAAACATTATATTATTATTTCGTATGTAAATCAGAAAAGACAAAACACCAACTTACATTCTGTAGTAACATCTCCTTGTGGGTATTCTGGTAAAGGATCATGGAAATCATATCTACCATTAAACATCAAAATATACTCTCCTTTATGTTGTATAAATAACTGATGTGTCATGTCAAATGATCTCTGTCCTCCAAAATCAATAAGATCTGATGGGGCTATATTTACTTTATAATTTCCTTTTCTCAATTCCTCTTTTATATCTTCGTGAATTGTAATGTAGCTTTGCTTTGACATCTTCTGTGTCTGTGGTTGTGGTTTGGACTGTCCTGTATGTGTGTCTTCATTTCCTGCTCCTTTGACAAGTGCTGTGTCAGTTTTCTCAGATACAATGGCTTTACTTTTGGCAGCTTGATGTTTCTCCGATTTCACCTTTGTTTTGGTAGCAGGGAGAGGCATACTTTTCTGTTCTATTTTTGGCAATTTTTCACCATATTTGGAAGGAAGTTTTTCTTGCTTCACGTCTGGCTGGCCACGTAGTACTTTAGACAAAACATCACTATCAAAACCTGATAATACAGTGCAATTTATATTGTTTGCAAAAGATAAATGCAATGGTAGCATTTAGTTAACAAAGGTTTACATGGGGTAGACACTTTACCATATATAACAATTCACACAAATTAACAATATATTTTGAGTTCAATTCATGGTGCAAAATTATTCATATCAGGTAAATGGCTTAACTATGACATGTACGTGTTCTTTTATAAATTACTCGTGCATGGCATACGTCTACCATTATATGTCTAGTTAGTCATGATATAGCTAGATAATACTGACAGTTATGACTGATCTAACCAGTTATGTCTGTTGTTTTCTACCAACATATGTCTAGTTAGTCATTATATAGCTCAATAATCACTGAGAGTTTTTACTGATGTGGATTCTTGTCCTAATCAGTTGTGTCTAATGTGTTTTCTACAATTATATTTCTAGTTAGCCATGGCATACGTCAATGATTACTGACAGCTATGACCACTGTTGGTTCTTGTCCAAGTCAGTTCTGTTTGGTGTTTTCAACCCGTATATATTCTAATAAGTCATGATATAGTTCAATTACTACTGGCAGTTCTGACTAATGGTGGTTATAGTCATACTTAGTTCTGTCTAATGTTTTCCACCAGTATATGTATAATAAGTCATGCTATAGCTCAATAATTACTGAGAGTTATAACTGATGTTGGTTCTTGTCCTAATCAGTTTTGTGTAATGTTTTCTACCAGCAAATGTATAATTAGTCATTATATAGCTCAATAATTACTGACAGTTATGACTGATGTGGATTCTTGTCCTTATCAGTTGTGTCTAATGTTTTCTACAATTATATTTCTAGTTAGTCATGGCATACGTCAATGATTACTGATAGCTATGACCACTGTTGGTTCTTGTCCAAGTCAGTTCTGTCTGGTGTTTTCAACTCGTATATATTCTAATAAGTCATGATATAGTTCAATTACTACTGACAGCTCTGACTAATGGTGGCTATTGTAATACTTAGTTCTGTCTAATGTTTTCCACCAGTATATGTCTAATAAGTCATGATATAGCTCAATAATTAATGACAGTTATGACTGATGTTGGTTCTTGGCCTAATTTACAACACAAACAAAGCTGATACTGCTTAACAATACATTTAAATAGTTTTAAGTTGTATTACCTTTTCCCAATGGAATCATTGTTTTGTCTTTCAAATGTATCCCATTTCTTCCAAAATAAATAATTAGTCCATCAGTTGATTTCCAAATTTGTGGAATCTCCTCACCAAGAAGAATACTGGCGAGGGTAGATTTACCCACATTGCAGGCACCAGCTAAGTAGACACGGTTTTCGTATGCCATGAACATTCCCTTTGCAATAAGCTCTTTCATTTCCTCCGCTGTGCCCATCATTTGAAACGGAAGGACTGAAAAACAAATCATTGACCTTGTATATTGTACTTTATAACTGTTAGATATGATATACAGAATTAGTAGTTTACATACATTGAGCACAAGTTTGGTGATTTTGTTGATCACATCTACTATCACACATGAGCTTGAAATAAAGGATACCACAAACACAGCTAGAGCTGCTTCATACCTTGAATACAACTCGAAAATTCACCATGAGAAACTGTTAACAACAACACTTTACGACAAAAGAAGATGATTTAAATTTTCCAGTTGTGAACTTTGTGTTTATATGCAGCAACATTCCCGCAGCACTGGCAAATGGAGTATATATCTTTCAGTTAATCCAATATTCCAGACCTTGAGGTTCCCATCATGATTTCCTTGATAGAAACTTTCTGCTGAAAAGGAAGCTACTGAACCAATTGTTCCTAGTTGTTATTATTGAAATCATCACTATGTAAGTTTTTCCTTTGCCACCATGACCTAGTTAATCATTAAGGATTATTAGAGTCACAAATGACACATATGTTCTGTTCATCGTAATCATTATCCAGAATCGTAATCATAATCCAGACCTTTCCCCATTTATGACTTATCACCAGGTTTGCAAGAAGAGTAACATGACAGGAGCCACAAGTCGACCAGAAACTGCTATTATTCCGTAGTACCTGAATCCATTCCCGATTTAAGTTGGGTTAGTGTATCTCTATCTTTAGTTTTCTGTGCAATGTTTTGAATATCATTGTTTGTCCTTTTTGGGGTCCATTGTATTGTCTATCCTTCCATTTACGGCTTATGATTGCACCTTTGGTATCTTTAAACTTTTCTTATTCATTCATGTACACCTTGAATCAAATACAGTTTGTTCTTTCTGAGAAAAAAAAACTGGAGGCTCCCCCGAACCTGTATCGCCTACCTGATTATTTATATGCAAGTTAGAGTTCAATCAGATCTAGCTCAAAATCATTATATTTATTTTCACATTATAGGTCCTGTGTTGAAATATATTTTATTTTGGTGGCCATTTTAGATTTACGATCAATATAAAAAACATATTTGTCGTTACAAACTATCCAAAGAAGGTTACAGCAATGTGTGATTTCAAATGGTTCAGTGGTTCACAGTATAATAGTTTGAAAAAAAAAATCAAATTATTTCTCCTAGAGTTATTCCCCTTTGATCATGTTTTGAAACAAGTTGCATGTTTCATTTTATTGTTACTTCTTCTATATTTGATTGTTGCCTTGTATGAGGAGAGAATAAATATAGGCTAGTCATATTATCCGACCATTTGCATTATTAATAACCCATTAAGATGAGGACTTCGCAAACAAAATGCATAAAGATAAAGAATAAAAACTGTATTTCGGTCAAGTTTATCTCAGAAACCGTAAAAGAGAGAGGAAATCCACCAATAAATACACTCCAACAAAAGTTAAGCACCACCCTACATTTTTATCGATATATGTTTTTTACATCAATACTGTTAAAACAATAAAATAGATATCACCATTTTTCTTACACTTCTTAAAAGACTACACCAAGGGCTCTAAAATTACCAATCTACGAAGACGTGACTATGACTTGGCAAAAATGGGGTTCAAAACAGGCGCTGGAAAAACGTAAAACCAGTTTATCTTTGATGGAAGTTTTTAACATTGCATTAAAATCCAGAGTATTCAGATTTTAAGAACTTTCAAATGCATCTATTGTGCGTATGTGTAAGGCATGAAAATCATTAACGAGTACATCCACCGCGTTTATTGTATAGTTCTGTAACACGCCTCGTAATGCTTCGCACAAGACGCCTAAGCCTTTCTTGGGGGAACAGTTGCCACTCCTGTAAGATAGCAGTTCTTAATTCGTCAATATTTTGACATTTTGGATGGCGTTGGTTAATTTTTCCGCCAATAAAGTCCCATACATGCTCAATAGGGTTCATGTCTAGCGACATCGCAGGCCATGGAATTGTCTGAACAGCCTCTTGCTGTAAAAAATGTTGTAAAATTCGGGCTCTATGTGGCCTAGCGCTGTCGTGCATGAACATTGGCCTGTCAGCCAACGCATGATTGTTGAAATGGGGGACTACGCGTGGAGTAAGCGCATTGTCACGGTATTTTTGGCCTGTCAGATTACCATCAAGAACGTACAAGTCCAACTTACAGTCAAAGGAAAAACAACCCGCGACAGTTACATCCCCACCCCCAAAAGCAGTTATGCCCAACATTTGGTTGTCCTGAAATGAAGTGTTTCGTTGGCGCCACACCCATGCACGACACGTAGCAAAAAACGACTTTCATCCCGTCTCCATGTGCGAATAGTCCACCCCAAATGATCATGTGACCAGCCAAATGGAGCATGGCGATGACGACTGTGGACGTTTAATGGGTCGTCGCGCTCGTATTCCCTGATGGTGGAGGCGTCTGATTACAGTGGGTGTGCTAATGTGGCATCCAAACACTAAATTACCACGAAGTACACCAGCTATACTGAACGGCCGTTGCCGCTCCCGTCTGGATATGAGCCGGTCCTCTCTCGGCATCGTTTTGCGAGGTCTACCTGCACGTGGACAGTCAGTAACATTCCCCGTTTGACGAAAACGCTGGTTATCCCTGAAGTGGTCTGCCACCCTTCTATGGCTAAGACCACCGTTATGCATGCCAACAGCTTGCCATCTTTCTGGTATGGTTAATTTTCGACGCACCATACCAAACCAATAGAATACGAAACTTAAAACTCTACACAAAAAAATCAGCTTTCGTTCGCAAGCACAAATGTTGAATAGTACACGTGGCACTTTACTCACCCTGTCATATACACATAAATAAGAATCGATCAATAACCTGTTTTACAGGTAAGTAAGTATGTGTGTACAGGTAACGAAAACAGCAAACCGATTTGAAATAAGTTCATTATTAGAAAAAATATTAGTGAAACAAGTCAGGTGGTGCTTATCTATTGTCGGACTGTATATTATCAAAATCTTTCAACACAATCCATTGAACAACAAAAAAACGCATCACAATTGGATGAAAAATAAAAATTCTACATAACTTTAAATATGCCAAAATTTGGAATTTGGGACACTTGTAGACCCCTTTTCGAAATAAAATAACAAAATATTTTGATGGCCCATCAATAACTTATCACGATGAACACTTTGCAGAAAACTACATTAGAATTGGATGAAAATTTTTGTTTACCTCTTTTGTTAAAAACAATAATAATTACATAACAACGTTATACATGTTTCTCAAAGGGATTTTCCTCATGAATGCACAAAAACAAATAAACAATGAATAATGTATACCTATATATTTGGACAAATCCTTTTAGACACCTTTGGAACTCTTTGCTTTGTGTACTTCTGATCAACCTATTAACAGTGAAGGAGATCATCGAGAGAATATTTCTACTAAGCTTGATTCTAAGTGACAAATGGATTCAGAGAAGAAAACAACAGCAGAAAACGAGGACGGACGCCAAGTGATGGCAGTATATAATAAAATATGCATTATAGTAGCGACAATTTTGGATCTTGGTATTTAAACATTAACCATTTTATTCTGTAGTCATTTGTTTTTTTTTTTATTTTGCCTCCCACAAGGATGTATCTATTAATAGACAACAACTTACCCATGTCACCTCTACTGGCAGCATATTCCTACAATTATAAGATAAACATATTTTTCAATTATTAAAGAAAATAATATTGTTGATTTAATATAGACTTAAACAATTCTCTAATCTACTAAAGGTTAAACAGTAAAACCAACCACAACAATACAAACCTCTCACCGGTCAAACCTTAAGCTGTAATGTTAGACAATATAGCAACCACAACATGAACCACTAGTTTGTAAAACCTTAAACAGTATTGGTATACAATATAACAACAACAACATGAACCATTCCTGTGTCAAACCTTAAACGTTATGGAAAATAAAATAACAGCCACAACATGAACCACTCCTCTGTCAAAACCTTAAACAGTAATGGTAGACAATATAGCAACCACAACATGAATCACTCCTCTGTCAAACCTGAAGCATCAACGGCAGACAATATAACAACCACAATATGAACCTCTCACAGGTCAAACCTTAAACAACAATGGCAGACAATATAACAACAACATTAACCACTCCTCTGTCAAACCTTAAACAGTAATGGTAGACAATATAACAACCACAACATGAAAAAAATAACCTGTCAAACCTTAAACAGTAATGGTAGACAATATAACAACCAAAGCATGAACCACTCTTCCATCAAACCGTTCGGACCCGGCTTCCTCCACCACTTAAGCTGTTCGACATGATATAACTGAAATATTGCTGAAAGTGGTGTTAAACACCAAAATTCAAATTCAAATTCTTTCAAACCTTAAACAGTAATGGTCGACAAAATAGCAACCACTACATTACAAACCATTCCTCTGTCAAACCTTAAACAGTAATGGTATACAAGATAACATCCAAAACATGAACCTATCACCGTTCAAACCTTAATCAGTAATGGTAGACAATATAACAACCACAACATGAAACAAGCCCCTGTCAAACCTTAAACAGTAATGGTAGACAATATAACAACCAAAGCATGAACCACTCTTCCATCAAACCGTTCGGACCCGGCTTCCTCCACCACTTAAGCTGTTCGACATGATATAACTGAAATATTGCTGAAAGTGGTGTTAAACACCAAAATTCAAATTCAAATTCTTTCAAACCTTAAACAGTAATGGTCGACAAAATAGCAACCACTACATTACAAACCATTCCTCTGTCAAACCTTAAACAGTAATGGTATACAAGATAACATCCAAAACATGAACCTATCACCGTTCAAACCTTAATCAGTAATGGTAGACAATATAACAACCACAACATGAAACAAGCCCCTGTCAAACCTTAAACAGTAATGGTAGACAATATAACAACCAAAGCATGAACCACTCTTCCATCAAACCT
>MJUT01048820.1:128416-196129 GCA_002080005.1 Gigantidas platifrons
TATTCATCTTGTAATTCCGATCAACCTAAACAACACAAAGTTTGTAAAGGACCTACCAATAATTCATGCACAGTTTAGGTGCAATCAGTGCAATAGCTTCAGAGAAGAACATATTTCTGTATTTTCCCATATGATCCTGTGTTAATATTATGACCTGTGGTGGTGGCCATCTTGGATTTCAGATCATCACAAAAAAACAACAACTTAAGAGACCATTCAATGATCATTCATGCATAGTATGGGTTCATTCAGCACGGTAGTTTTTAAGAAAAATATGTTTTCTATATTTTCCAACATGGTACTGTGTTAAAGCTATGTCCTGCATAGGCAGCCATCTTGGATTTGGATTGGCATAAAAAACCCAAACATTTTAGAGAACCTTCAAATGATTATTCCTTGGCAGTTTGGTGTCAATTGTCCAAGTGGTTTCAGAGAAGAAGCATTTTGAAACATTTTTCCCATAGGGTCCAATGTTAAATTAAGTTCTGTCGTAGCTGCCATTTTGAATTTCATATCGGAAAAAAAAACTAAAATTTGTAGAAGACCATCCAATGAACATTCATGTACAGGTTGACATTAATCATATTAGTAGTTTCTGAGGTGAAGGCATTTGAACATTTTTCCATAGGGTCCAATGTTAATCTATTTCCTGCAGTGGCGGTCATCTTGGATTTCCGATCGACATAAAAAACCGCAATTTTGTAGATGACTTACCAATGATCATTTCTGGGAAGTTTGGTTAAAATTGTCTAAGTGGTTTCAGAGAGGAAGCGTTTTGAGACACTTTTCCCATAGGATCCAATGATAAATTAAGTCTTGCTGTTGCCGCCATCATCCATTTTATATCGGAACAAAATAACTAAACTTTGTAGAGGACCATCCAATGAACATCTCTGTCTAGTTTGGATTCAGTCTGATTGGTAGTTCCTGAGAAGAAGGCATTTGAACATTTTCTCATAGGGTTCAATTTTAATCTATGTCCTGCGGTGTCGGCCATCTTGGATTTCCGATCGGCATAGAAAACCTAAACTTTTAGACGACCTTCCAATGATCATTCCTGTGCAATTTGGTTTTAATTGTGCGAGTAGTTTCAGAGAAGAAAAGTTTTGAAACATTTTCCCATAGGGTCGAGTGTTGAACTCAGTCCTGTCGTAGCCGCCATTTTGAATTGCATATCGCAACCAAAAACCTAAGTTTGTTAAAGACCATCAAACGAACATTTATGTACAGTTTGGCTTTAGTCATATTTGTAGTTTCTCAGAAGAAGGCATTTGAACATTTTCCCATAAGGACCAATGCTAATCTATGTCCTGCGGTGGCGGCCATCTTCGACTTCCGATCGGCATAAAAAACAGAAACTTGGTAAAGGATATTCCAATGATCATTTATGGACAGTTTGGGTTCAGTCAGCTCATTATTTTCAGAGAAGAAGATCTTTCAGAAAATTCAGCCAATCAGAGCATATTATTGGCCCTGTCAGCCATTTTGAATATCCGACTGGAACAGAAAACAGAAACTTTGTAGAGGACCATCCAAGGAACACTGCTGCTAGATTTAGTTCCAATTGGCCTAGTGGTTTCGGAGAAAAAGCTTTAAATGTGAAAAGTTCACAGACGACAGACGACGGACGCCAAGTAATGCTCATAGTTGCCATGGACCTTTGGTTCAGGTGAACTAACAAGGAATAGTAGACAATATAACAACAACAACATGAACCTCTCCTCTGTAAAACATTAAACAGTAATGGTAGACAATATAACAACCACAACATGAACCACTCCTCTATAAAACCTTAAACAGTAATGGAAGACAATATAACAACCACAACAACATGGACCATTCCTCTGTCGAACCATAAACAGTAATGGTAAACAATATAGCAACCACTAAAATACAAACCATTGCTCTGTCAAACTTTAAATAGTAATGGTAGAGTAGACAATATAACAACATGAACCTCTCCTCTGTCAAACCTAAAACAGTAATGGTAGACTATATAACAACAAAAACATGAACCTCCCCTCTGTCTAACTTTAAAGAGTAATGGTATACAATAAAACAACCAAATCACGAACCACTCCTCTATTAAACCTTAAACAATAATGGTATACAATATAACAACCAAAATATGAACCACTCCTCTATCAAACCTTAACCAGTAATGGTAGACAATATAACAACCAAATCATTAACCTCCCCTCTGTCAAACCTTAAACAGTAATGAAATACAATATACCAACCACAACATGAACCACTCTTCTGTACATCCTTAAACAGTAATGATATACAATATAACAAAAACAACATGAGTCACTCCTCTGTCAAACCTTAAAGAGTAATGGTAGACAATATAACCACCACTACAATACAACAGTAATGGTATACAATATAACAACCACAACATGAATCACTCCTCTATCAAACCTTAAACAGATATGGTAGACAATATAGCAACACCAAAATGGACCACTTCTCTATCAAATCTTAAACAGTAATGGTAGTCAATATAACAATCACAACATGAACCACTCCTCTATCAAACCTTAAACAGTAATGGTACACATCATAACAACCAAAACAACATGAACCACTCCTCTGTCAAACCTTACACAATAGTGGTAGACAGTATAACAACCACAACATGAACCATTCCTCTATAAAATCTTAATGAGTAATGGTATAAAATATAACAACAACAACATGAACCTCTCTTCTGTCAAACCTTAAAGAGTAATGGTGTAGCAACCACAATATAAACCACTCCTCTCTCAAACCTTAAACAGTAATGGTAGACAATATAACAACCAAAACATGAACCACTCCACTATCAAACATATGTATCCCGGGTGGCTCAATGAGTTAGGTCGTTGGATATAACAACTTATACAAGCCTATCACCAATACGGCAATGGTTTCACGCCAAGCTTTGTAATTTACAAGAAGGGTGCACTCGACTCGCAGCCGCAAGTAATAAAGTTTACCAGTTGTTTGCCCAGGGTTGTTGGTTCTCTCCGGTACTCCGGCTAAAACTGGTCGCCATGATATAGTTGAAATATTGCTGAAAGTGGCGTTAAGCACCAACATTCCAATTCAAATTCAAATTCTATCAAACCTTAAACAGTAATGGTATACAATATAAGAACATGCACCTCCCCTCTGTCAAACTCTAAACAGTAATGGTATACAATATAACAACCACAACACGAACCACTCCTCTATCAAACCTTAAACAATAATGGTAGACAATATAACAACCAAAATATGCACCACTCCTCTATCAAACCTTAACCAGTAACGGTATACAATATAACAACCAAAGCATTAACCTTCCCTCTGTCAAACCTTAAACAGTAATGCTATACAATATACCAACCACAACATGAACCACTCCAGTGTCAAACCTTAAACAGTAATGTTATACAATATAACAACCACAACATGAACCACTCCTCTGTAAAACCTTAAACGGCAATGGTAGACAATATAACCAACCAAAACATGAACCAATCCTCTGTAAATCCTGGAACAGTAATGATATACAATATAACAAAAACAAAATGAATTACTCCTCTGTCAAACCTAAAACAGTAATGATGCACATTATAACAACAAGAACATCAACCACCCCTCTGTCAAACCTTAAAGAGTAATGGTAGACAATATAACAACCAAAACAAGAACTTCCCCTCTGTCAAACCTTAAACAGTAATGGTAGACAATATAACCACCACTACAATACAACAGTAATGGTATACGATATAACAACCACAACATGAATCACACCTCTGTCAAACCTTGAAGAGTAATGGTAGAAAATATAACAACAACAGCATGAACTAGTCCTCTGTCTAACCTTAAACAGTAATGGTAGACAATATATCAACAACAACATGGACCACTCCTCTGCAAAACCTTAAACAGTAATGGTAGTCAATATAACAATCACAACATGAACCATTCCTCTGTCAAACCTTAAAGAGTAATGGTAGGCAATATAGCAACCACAACATGAACCAGTCCTCTGTGAAACCTTAAACAGTAATGGTAGACAATATAGCAACAACAACACGAACCACTCCTCTATAACACCTTAAACAGTAATGGTAGACAATATAGAAACCAAAACAAGAACTTCCCCTCTGTCAAACATTAAACAGTAATGGTAGACAATATAATCACCACTACAATACAAGAGTAATGGTATACAATATAACAACCACAACATGAATCACTCCTCTGTCAAACCTTAAACAGTAATGATAGACAATATAACAACAACAACATGAACCACTCCTCTGTCAAACCTTAAAGAGTAATGGTAGACAATATAGCAACCACAACATGAACCACTCTTCTGTTAAACCTAAAACAGTAATGATAGACAATATAACAACAACAACATGAACCAGTCCTCTGTCAAACCTTGAACAGTAATGGTAGACAATATAACAACAACAACATGAACCAGTCCCATGTCAAACCTAAAACAGCAATGGTAGACAATATAACAACAACAACATGGACCATTCCTCTGCAAAACATTACACAGTAATGGTAGTCAATATAACAATCACAACATGAACCATTCCTCTGTCAAACCTTAAAGAGTAATGGTAGACAATATAGCAACCACAACATGAACCACTCTTCTGTGAAACCTTAAACAGTAATGGTAGACAATATAGCAATAACAACATGAACCACTCCTCTATAAAACCTTAAACAGTAATGGTAGACAATATAGCAACCACAACATGAACCACTTCTCTATCAAAACTTAAACAGTAATGGTAGACAATATAACCACCACTACAATACAACAGTAATGGTATACAATTTAACAACCAAAACATGAACAACTTCTCTATCAAACCTTGAACAGTAATGGTAGACAATTTAGCAACCACAACATGAACCACTCACCTGTCAAAACCTTAAACAGTAATGGCAGAAAATATACCAACAACATAAACCACTCCTTTGTCAAACCTTAAAAAGTAATGGTAGGCAATATAACAACAACAACATGAACCAATTCTCTGTCAAACCTTAAAAAGTAATGGTAGACAATATCACAACAACAATGACAACCACTCCTCTATTTAACGTTAGAGAGTAATGGTATACAATATAGCAACAACAACATGAATCATTCCTCTGCAAAACCTTAAACAGTAACGGTAGTCAATAAAACAATCACAACATGAACAATTCCTTTGTCAAACCTTAAACAGTAATGGTAGACACTATAACAACCACAAGATGAACCACTCCTCTATAAAATCTTAAAGAGTAATGGTATACAATATAACAACAACAACATGAACCTCTCCTCTGTCAAACCTTAAACAGTAATGATATAGCAACCACAACAATAACTATTCCTCTGTCAAATCTACGTATCCCGGGTGGCTCAATGAGTTAGGTCGTTGGATATAACAACTTATACAAGCCTATCACCAATATGGCGTTGGTTTCGCGCCCAGCTTTGTTAATTACAAGAAGGGTGCACTCGACTCCCAGCCACAAGTAATAAAGTTTAACAGTTGTTTTTCCAGGGTCGTTGGTTCTCTCCGGTACTCCGGCTAAAACTGGTCGCCATGATATAGCTGAAATATTGCTGAAAGTGGCATTAAACACCAACATTCCAATTCAAATTCAAACTCTATCAAACCTTAGACAATATAGCAACCACTAAAATACAAACCATTGCTCTGTCAAACTTTAAACAGTAATGGTATACAATATAACAACCACAACACGAACCACTCCTCGATCAAACCTTAAACAATAATGGTAGACAATATAACAACCAAAATATGCACCATTCCTGTATCAAACCTTAACCAGTAATGGTAGACAATATAACAACAACAAATTAACCTCCCCTCTGTCAAACCTTAAACATTAATGATATACAATATACCAACCACAACATAAACCACTCCTCTGTCAAACATTAAAAAGTAATGGTATACAATATAACAACCCCAGCATGAACCACTCCTCTGTCAAACCTTAAATAGTAATGATATACAATATAACAACAACATGAACCACCTCTCTATCAAAGTTAAACTGTAATGGCGGACAATATTACCTCCACTACAATACACATCATTCCTCTGTAAAAACTTAAACAGTAATGGTATACAATATAACAACCACAATACAAACCATTAGTCTGCGAAACCTTAAACAGTAATGTTGTACAATATAACAACCACAACATGAACTCCCCTCTGTCAAACCTTAAACAGTAATGGTAGACAATATAACCACCACTACAATACAACAGTAATGGTATACAATATAACAACCACAACATGAATCACTCCTCTGTCAAACCGTAAACAGTAATGGTAGACAATATAACAACAACAACATGAACCACTCCTCTATCAAACATTAAACAGTAATGGTAGACAATATAACAAGCAAAACATGAATCACTCCTCTATCAAACCTATGTATCCCGGGTGGCTCAATGAGTTAGGTCGTTGGATATAACAACTTTTACAAGCCTATCACTAATACGGGAATGGTTTCGCGCCCAGCTTTGTAATTTACAAGAAATGTGCATTCGACTCGCAGCCCCAAGTAGTAAAGTTTACCAGTTGTTTGCCCAGTGTTGTTGGTTCTCTCAGGTACTCCGGCTAAAACTTTTCGCCATGATATAGCTGAAATATTGCAGAAAGTGGCGTTAAACACCAACATTCCAATTCAAATTCAAATTCTATCAAACCTTAAACAGTAATGGTATACAATATAAGAACATGAACCTCCCCTCTGTCAAACTCTAAACAGTAATGGTATACAATATAAAAACCACAACACGAACCACTCCTCTATCAAACCTTAAACAATAATGGTAGACAATATAACAACCAAAATATGCACCACTCCTCTATCAAACCTTAAACGACAATGGTAGACAATATAACCAACCAAAACATGAACCACTCCTCTGTAAATCCTGAAACAGTAATGATATACAATATAACAAAAACAAAATGAACTACTCCTCTGCCAAATCTAAAACAGTAATGATGCACAATATAACAACAAGAACATGAACATCCCCTCTGTCAAACCTTAAAGAGTAATGGTAGACATTATAACGACCAAAACAAGAACTTCCCCTCTGTCAAACCTTAAAGAGTAATGGTAGACAATATAACCACCACTACAATACAACGGTAATGGTATACAATATAACAACCACAACATGAATCACTCCTCTGTCAAACTTTGAACAGATATGGTAGACAATATAGCAACCACAACATGAATCACTCCTCTGTCAAACCTTGAACAGATATGGTAGACAATATAGCAACAACAACATGGACCACTTCTCTATCAAGCATTAAACAGTAGTTGTAGACAATATAACAACAACAACATGAACCACTCCTCTGTCAAACCTTAAATAGTAATGGTAGACAATATAACAACCACAACAACATGAACCAACCCTCTGCAAAATCGTAAACAGTAATGGTATACAATTCAACAACAACAACATGAACAACTTATCTATCAAACCTTGAACAGTAATGATAGACAATATAACAACAACATAAACCACTCCTCTGTCAAACCTTAAAAAGTAATGGTAGGCAATATAACAACAACAACATGAACCACTGCTCTGTCAAACCTTAAAAAGTAATGGTAGACAATATCACAACAACAATGACAACCACTCCTCTATCAAACGTTAGAGAGTAATGTTAGACAATATAACACCAACAACATGAATCATTCCTCTGCAAAACCTTAAACAGTAATGGTAGTCAATATAACAATCACAACATGAACCTCCCCTCTGTCAAACCTTAAACGGCAATGGTAGACAAGATAACCAACCAAAACATGAACCACTCCTCTGTAAATCCTGAAACAGTAATGATACACAATATAGCAAAAACAAAATGAACTACTCCTCTGGCAAACCTAAAACAGTAATGATGCGCAATATAACAACAAGAACATGAACCTCCCCTCTGTCAAACCTTAAAGAGTAATGGTAGGCAATATAACAACCAAAACAAGAACTTCCCCTCTGTCAAACCTTAAAGAGTAATGGTAGACAATATAACCACCACTACAATACAACAGTAATGGTATACAATATAACAACCACAACATGAATCACACCTCTGTCTAACTTTAAACAGTAATGGTAGACATATAACAACAACAACATTAACCTCTCCTCTGTCAAACCTTAAACAGTAATGGTAGATAATATAACAACCACAACATGAATCACTCCTCTGTCAAACCTTGAACAGATATGGTGGACAATATAGAAACAACAACATGGACCATTCCTGTATCAAACATTAAACAGTAATGGTAGACAATATAACAACCACAACATGAACCACTCCTCTGTCAAACTTTAAATAGTAATGGTACACAATATAACAACCACATCATGAACCACTCCTCTGCAAAACCTTAATCAGTAATGGTAGTCAATATAACAATCACAACATGAACCATTCCTCTGTCAAACCTTAAAGAGTAGTGGTAGACAATATAACAACCAAAACATGAACCTCCCCTCTGTCAAACCTTAAACAGAAATGGTAGACAATATAACCACCACTACAATACAACAGTAATGGTATACAATTTAACAACCACAACATGAACAACTTCTCTATCAAACCTTGAACAGTAATGGTAGACAATATAGCAACCACAACTGAACCACACGCCTGTCAAAACCTTAAACAGTAATGGTAGAAAATATAACAATATAAACCACTCCTCTGTCAAACTAAAAAAAGTAATGGTAGGCAATATAAGAACAACAACATGAACCACTCCTCTGTCAAACCTTAAAAAGTAATGGTAGACAATATCACAGCAAAAATGACAACCACTCCTCTATTTAACGTTAGAGAGTAATGGTAGACAATATAACAACAACATGAACCACTCCTCTATAAAATCTTAAAGAGTAATTGTATACAATATAACAACAACAACATGAACTATTCCTCTGTCAAACCTTAAAAAGTAATGGTAGACAATATAACAACAACAACATGAACCAGTCCTCTGTCAAACCTTAAACAGTAATGGTAAATAATATAACAACAACAACATGAACCTCTCCTCTGTCAAACCTTAAACAGTAATGTTAGACAATATACAACATGAACCACTCCTCTGTCAAACCTTAAACAGTAATGGTTGACAATGTAACAACCAAAACTTGAACCACTCCTCTATCAAATCTACGTATCCCGGGTGGCTCAATGAGTTAGGTCGTTGGAAATAACAACTTATACAAGCCTATCACCAATATGGCGTTGGTTTCGCGCCCAGCTTTGTAAATTACAAGAAGGGTGCACTCGACGACTTGCAGCCGCAAGTAATAAAGTTTACCAGTTGTGTGTCCAGGGTCGTTGGTTCTCTCCGGTACTCCGGCTAAAACTGGTCGCCATGATATAGCTGAAATATTGCTGAAAGTGGCGTTAAACACCAACATTCGAATTCAAATTCAAATTCTATCAAACCTTAAACAGATATGGTAGACAATATAGCAACCACAACATGAACCACTTCTCTATCAAACCTTAAACAGTAATGGTAGACAATATACAGTAATGGTATACAATATAACAACCACAACATGAATCACTCCCCTGTCAAACCTAAAAGAGATATGGTAGACAATATAGCAACCACAACATGAATCACTCCTCTGTCAAACCTTAAACAGATATGGTAGACAATATAGCAACAACAACATGAACCACTTCTCTATCAAACCTTGAACAGTAATGGTAGACATTATAACAACCACAACATGAACCACTCACCTGTCAAAACCTTAAACAGTAATGGTAGACAATATAACAACAACATAAACCACTCCTCTGTCAAACCTTAAAAAGTTATGGTAGACAATATCACAACAACAATGACAACCACTCCTCTATTTAACGTTAGAGAGTAATGGTAGACATTATAACAACAACAACATGTACCACTCCTCTATAAAATCTTAAAGAGTAATGCTATACAATATAACAACAACAACATTAACTATTCCTCTGTCAAACCTTAAACAGTAATGGTAGACAATATAACAACCACAACCTAAACCACTCCTCTATAAAATCGTAAAGAGTAATGGTATACAATATAACAACAACAACAACAGGAACCTCTCCTCTGTCAAACCTTAAACAGTAATGGTAGACAATATAACAACAACAACATGAACCAGTCCTCTGTCAAACCTTAAGCAGTAATGGTAGATAATATAACAACAACAACATGAACCTCTCCTAAGTCAAACCTTAAACAGTAATGTTAGACAATATAACTACAACATGAACCACTCCTCTGTCAAACCTTAAACAGTAATGGTTGACAATATAACAACCAAAACTTGAACCACTCCTCTATCAAATCTACGTATCCCGGGTGGCTCAATGAGTTAGGTCGTTGGATATAACAACTTATACAAGCCTATCACCAATATGGCGTTGGTTTCGCGCCAAGCTTTGTAAATTACAAGAAGGGTGCACTCGACTTACAGCCGCAAGTAATAAAGTTTACCAGTTATTTGTCCTGGGTCGTTGGTTCTCTCCGGTACTCCGGCTAAAACTGGTCGCCATGATATAACTGAACTATTGCTGAAAGTGGCGTTAAACACCAACATTCGAATTCAAATTCAAATTCTATCAAACCTTAAACAGTAATGGTAGACAATATAGCAAGCACTAAAATACAATCCATTGCCCTGTCAAACTTTAAAAAGTAATGGTATACAATATAACAACATAAAACTCCCCTCTGTCACACCTTAAACAGTAATGGTAGACAATATAACAACAAAACATGAACCTCCTCTCTGTCAAACTTTAAACAGTAGTGGTATACAATATAACAACCACAACACGAACCAGTCCTCGATCAAACCTTAAACAATAATGGTAGACAATATAACAACCAAAATATGCCCCACTCCTGTATCAAACCTTGACCAGTAATAGTAGACAATATAATAACCAAAACATTAACCTCCCCTCTGTCAAACCTTCAACAGTAATGATATACAATATATTAACCACAACTTAAACCAGTCCTCTGTTAAACATTAAAAAGTAATGGTAGACAATATAGCAACCACAATTTGAACAACTCCTCTGTCAAACCTTAAACAGTAATGATACACAATATAACAACAACATGAACCACCTCTCTATCAATGCTTAAACTGTAATGGTGGACAATATTACCTCCACTACAATACACATCATTCCTCTGTAAAACCTTAAAGAGTAATGGTATACAATATAACAACCACAATGGAAACCATTACTCTGCGAAACCTTAAAGAGTAATATTTTACAATATAACAACCACAACATGAACCTCCTTCTGTCAAACCTTAAACGGCAATGGTAGACAATATAACTAACCAAAACATGAACCACTCCTCTGTAAATCCTTAAACAGTAATGGTAGACAATGTAACTAACCAAAACATGAACCACTCCTCTGTAAATCCTTAAACAGTAATGATATACAATATATAAAAAACAACATGAACCACTCCTCTGTCAAACCTAAAACAGTAATGATATACAATATAGCAACAAGAACATGAAACTCCTCTCTGTCAAACCCTAAAGAGTACTGGTAGACAATATAACAACCAAAACATGAACCACTGCTCTGTGAAACATTAAACAGATATGGTAGACAATAGAGCAACCACAACATGAACCACTTCTCTATCAAACCTTAAACAGTAATGGTAGACAATATACAGTAATGGTATACAATATAACAACCACAACATGAATCACTCCTTCAAACCTTAAACAGATATAGTAGACAATATAGCAACCACAACATGAATCACTCCTTTGTCAAATCTTACACAGATATGGTAGACAATATAGTAACAACAACATGAACCACTTCTCTATCAAACCTTGAACAGTAATGTTAGACATTATAACAACCAAAACATGAACCACTCGCCTGTCAAAACCTTAAACAGTAATGGTAGAAAATTTGACAACAACATGAACCACTCCTCTGTCAAACTTTAAAAAGTAATGGTAGGCAATATAACAACAACAACATGAACCACTCCTCTGTCAAATCTTAAAAAGTAATGGTAGAGAATATAACAACAACATGAACCACTCCTCTGTTAAACTTTAAAAAGTAATGGTAGACAATATCACAACAACATTGACAACCACTCCTCTATCAAACCTTAGAGAGTAATGGTAGACAATATAACAACAACAACATGAACTATTCCTCTATAAAATCGTAAATAATAATGGAAGACAATATAATAACCACAACATGAACCACTCCTCTGTCAAATCTTAAAGAGTAATGGAAGACAAAATAACAACCAAAACATGAACCACTCTTCTGTCAAACCTTACAGAGAAATGGTAGATAATATAACAACTACAACATGAACCACTCCTCTGTCAAATCCTTAAACAGTAATGGTAGACAATATAACAACAACAACATGAACCACTCCTCTATTAAGCCTTACAGAGTAATGGTGGATAATATAACAACCACAACATGAACCACTCCTCTGTCAAAACTTTAAACAGTAATGGTAGACAATATCACAACAACATGTCCCACTCCTCTATCAAACGTTAGAGAGTAATGGTAGATAATATAACAACAACATGACCCACTCCTCTGTCAAACCTTAGAAAGATGTAGATATAATGATTTACAGGTAACACAGAGCGAAGCATAGCGAGAAGTAGAAGAGATCGTTGTAGTCAGTTATATCTTCATGTAACACACACCATAGACAGTGTATTTACTGATTTGCATGTAGTACGCATACATTAACTGTGGAACATACAATGACATCAAATCTGCAGATAATGCAAAATGCAGTCCTCGAAATGATAATTTGAATTTACTAGTCCGAAGAAAGTTTCACTGGTCTTGGGTCAATGTAGCGGTACTCATTGCGGCAATGCTTGTTAACGGATTGTAACTAAATGAGCAATCTTTATAGAGGACCTTCCGAAGATGCTTCTTACCAAGTTTTGATTCATTTGGCAAGTGGTTTCAGAGGAGAAGATGTTTTAGAAATCAACCAATCAAAAAGAATAATGGCCTGTGGCGGCCATGGTTGTTAGCGAATCGGAACCAAATTAGCAATCTTTATAGAGGATTTTCCTAGGATGCTTCCTACCAAGTTTTGATTTATTTGGCAAGGCAGTTTCATAGGAAACATTTTTTTTTTAGAAATCAACCAATAAGAAAAAAAAAGACCTGTGGCGGCCATGTTTGGTGACAAATCGGGACAAAATTACCAATCTTTATAGAAGCTATTCCATAGATGCTGCATATACAATTTCAGTTAATTTGTGAAAGTGGTTTCAGGGGAGAAGATTTTTTAGAAATCAACCAATCAAAAACAAAAATGGCACGTGGCAGCCATGTTTGTACACAGATCGAAACTAAGTTAGCAATCTTTATAGAGGACATTCCAAGGATGCTTCCTACCAAGGTTTGATTCATTTAGCCAGGCGGTTTCAGAGGAGAAGATTTAAAAAAAAATCAACCAATCAGAAACAAGAACGGCAGCCATGTTTGTTAACGGATCTGGACGAAATGAGCAATCTTTATAGAGGACCTTCCACAGATGCTGCCTACTAAGTTTCGGTTCATTTGGTCAAGCGGTTTCAGAGAAGATTTTTAAAGATCGGCCAAGCAGAAACAAGAATTGCCTGTGGAGCCCAATGTATGTTAATGGATCGGGACAAAATGAGCATATTTATAAAGGACCTTCCATTGATGCTTCCTAATAAGTTTTTATTCATTTAGCCATGCAGTTTCAGAGGAGAAGATTTTTTAGAAATCAACCAATCAGAGACAAGAATGCCCTATGGCGGCCATGTTTGCTAACAGATCGCGACGAAATGAGCAATCTTTATAGAGGACCTTTCACAGATGCTTCCTGCCAAGCTTCGGTTCATTTGGAAAAGCTGTTTCAGAGAAGATTTTTAAAAATCGGCCAATCAGAAACAAGAATTGCCTGTGGTGGTCATGTGTGTTAATGGATCGGGACAAAATGAGCATCTTTATAGAGGACCTTCCATATATGATTCCAACTAAGTTTCAGTTCATTTGGCTGATGGGTTCCAGATGAGAAGATTAAAATGTGAAAAGTTAAAGGACGACGGACGCCAAGTGATGGAAAAAGCTCACATTGCCTTTGGCAAGGTGAGCTAAAAATGTGAATTACCAATTTCTATTGTATTCCAATAAAAATCGAGAAAGCATCAGAGATGCAACAACCGAGTTGCAAGTCAAAACCATTTGGTCTTGTTTTATAAATAAGTAAGAAACTAAAGAAAAAACAACTCGGCAATAAAGAACTTCCGGTAGTGGATGGGAATGACCCCGGGCCTCAACTCAGGAAGATTTAATTTGCCTAGTCACCCTGATAATAAATATACATTGTTTAGGGATGGGGATCTCAACCATTAAACAGTTCACTTCAGGTAGGGGTGGGGTGGGACCCCCCAGGTCTGGGCTATAAGGCATTTAATTTGCCTAGTCACCCTGATCATAAATACATATGGTTTAGGGGTGGTGATCTCAACCATTAGAAAGTTCACTTCAGGTAGGGGATGTGGTATGATACTGCAGGGCCCTATCATAAATATATATGGCTTAAGGTGGGTATCTCGGTCACATTTTTGTTATACAGATTACCCAGTGGAGTTGGGCGGAGCCCCGGGGATGAAAACTGTTGAATGCACACCTTTACATTGGCATCTCCACCCATGCCAAATATTAAGCTTCTATCTTTTGTAGTTTCAGAGAAATGTGTAATTCTCAAAATATGTACTTTTTCTATAAAAAACCATGATTTTACAAGAAAAAACAATAGATTAATCTGAATTTCGAACTCGCTCTAAATAATAGTGTAATAATGCTTCCTACCAAAAATTATGTTGATCGGTCAAAAACGAACATACGCCCGCCCGCCCGCCCGATCGCCTTTCGCCAAAACATAAACCGAATGCAACTTCGTTGCAACTCGGCTAAAAATACAATATAATGTATTCAGTATTAAAATGTTCTATATTAGTTAATTATTACCTGCAGCAGTTCCTTCACGTCATTAGCTGCAACATCGTGTGGGCTCCTTCCCTGTAATATATTGATACAAAGCAATGAACGTATGACTAAATAAAGTTATGATGCTAATTACATATTAATTTAAGGTTTTATTAAAAATATATATCTCTTGATTTTACAAGAAAAAAAAACAATAGAATAATCTGAATTTCGAACTCGCTCTAAATAATAGTGTAATAATGCTTCCTAACAAAAAATATGTTGATCGGCCAAAAATTTAGAGTGCTATCGCGTTAACGAAGATAATTCTCAAAATATGTACTTTTTCTATGAAAAAAACCATGATTTTACAAGAAAAAAACAATAGATTAATCTGAATTTCAAACTCGCTCTAAATAATAGTGTAATAATGCTTCCTACCAAAAAGTATGTTGATTGACCAAAAACTAAGAGCGCTTTCGCGTTAGCGAAGATTCCCATACTCTCGCACGCCAACCCGCCCGCCTTTCGCCAAAATATGTATGATATGTACATGCCTGGTATCATTTACAAAGTAAAGCTCATTTTCTCTCTGCCATTAAAAAGCCAGTTTTATTGACACTGACATAAAACAAATTGTAACAAATCTTATCAAAATTAACATTTTCATGCTGCAGTGTGTAGAGGTGTCCAACCCTAAGACAATAAATATAACATAATATTTAAACCTTTATTAAGAGAGTTGAATTACCCGTTTGTCCACAGCAGACAGTGCGGCCCCTGCCTCCACTAGAACCTTTATCACATCTGTCTTTCCCCTCTCTGCTGACAGGTGCAGAGGTGTCCAGCCCTAAAACAATAAATATAAAACAATAAAAAATGATTTTTCATCACAAATCTTGTTAAAATTAGCATTTTCTGATCCAGTTCAATCACGCGATTAAAACCTGAACACCCACGACGTGTCCTATATTATTTTCTCCATATTTGAAGATATTCAACTTCAGTTTTCTTGACCCTGACATGAAAAACCTGATCCCACACGACATGTTCTATATTATTTTCTCCATATTTGAAGATATTCAACATCAGTTTTCTTGATCCTGACATAAACACCATCATTTTTCGTCACAAATCTTGTTACCATTAACATTTTCTGATTCAGTTCAATCACACGATTAAAATCTCACCCCTCACGACATTTCCGATATTTCATTTTCTTCATTTTAGATAACATTCCTCATGTGTCACTTGAAGAGTTTAATATTTGATTGCCTTAGTTTTACTGAGGGCTTAATTACCAGTATATCCACAACAGACAGTGAGGCCCCTGCCTCCAGTAGAACCTTTGTCACATCTGTCTTCCCCCCACCTGCTGCCCAGTGTAGAGGTGTACTGTCCTAAAACAATAAATATAAAGCAATATTTAAACACAAACAATTTCTCATCAAATCTTCACAAACAACACAACTTTATACTACAAAAGTATTTTATAAGCAATTCAGTTGTCATCTTCACATCAAAAATAATTTTTTGTATCAAATCTGGTTAGATTTAACATTTTCTGATTCAGTTCAATCACACGATTAAAACCTGATCCCACACGACGTGTCCTATATCATTTTTCCATATTTGATGATATTCAACATCAGTTTTCTTGATGCTTACATGAAAAAAAATCGTTTTTCGTCACAAATATTTTTAAAATTTAACATTTTCTGAGTCAGTTCAATCACACGATTAAAATCTCACCCCACACGACATTTCCGATATTTCATTTTCTTTTGTTTAGGTGACATTCCTCATGTGTCACTTGAAGAATTAAAAATTTGAATGTCTTAGTTTTACTGAGGGTTTAATTACATATTTGTCCAGGGCAGACAGTGAGGCACCTGCCTCCAGTAGAACCTTTGTCACGTCTGTATTTCCCCACTCTGCTGCCTTGTGTAGAGGTGTCCTGCCCTAAAACAATAAATATAAAACAATATTTAAACACAAAAATTGTTTCATCAAATCTTCACAAAGAACACAACTTTATACTATAACAGTATTTTATAAACAATTCAGTTGTCATCATCACATAAAAAATATCTTTCGTCACAAATCTTGTTAAAATTCACATTTTCTGATACAGTTCAATCACACGATTAAAATCTCACCCCACACGACATTTCCGATATTTCATTTTCTTTATTTTAGATGACATTCCTCATGTGTCACTTGAAGAATTTAAAATTTGATTGTCTTAGTTTTACTGAGGGTTTAATTACATATTTGTCCACAGCAGACAGTGAGGCCCCTGCCTCCAGTAGAACCTTTGTCACATTTGTGTTTCCCCTCTCTGCTGCCTTGTGTAGAGGTGTCCTGCACTAAAACAATAAATATAAAACAATATTTAAACATAAACAATTTCTCATCAAATCTTCAAAAACAACACAACTTTATACTACAAAAGTATTATATAAACAATTGAGTTGTCATCATCACAAAAACAATCATTTTTCGTCACACTTCTTGTTAAAATTAACATTTTCTGATTCAATTCAATTATACGATTCAAACGTGATCCTACACGATGTGTCCTATATTATTTTCTCCATATTTGAAGATGTTCAACATCAGTTTTCTTGATCACAGCGTGAACAAAATAATTTTTCGTCACAAATCTTGTTAAAATTAACATTCTCTGATTCAATTCAATCACACGATTAAAATTTCACCCCACACGACATTTCCGATATTTTATTTTCTTCATTTTAAATGACATTTTTCATGTGTCACTTGAAGAGTTTAATATTTGATTTTCTTAGTTTACTGAGGGTTTAATTACATCATTGTCCACAGCAGACAGTGAGGCCCCTGCCTCCACTAGAACCTTTGTCACATCTGTCTGTCCCATCACTGCTGACAGGTGTAGAGGTGTCTTCTCCTAAAACAATAAATATAAAACAATATTTAAACACAAACAATTTCTCATCAAATCTTCACAAACAACACAACTTTATACTACAAATGTATTTTATAAACAATTCAGTTGTCATCATCACATAAAAAAATAATTTTTCGTCACAAATCGTATTAAACTTAACATTTTGTGATTCAGTTCAATCACACAATTAAAATCTCACCCAACACGACATTTCAGATATTTAATTTTCTTCATTTTAGGTGACATTCCTCATGTGTCACTTGAAGAGTTTAATATTTGACTGTCTTAGTTTTACTGAGGGTTGAATTACCCCATCTTCCACAGCAGACAGTGAGGCCCCTGCCTCCAATAGATTCATTGGCACATCTGTGTTTCCCCACTCTGCTGCCTTGTGTAGAGGTGTACTGCCCTAAAACAATAAATATAAAACAATATCTAAACACAAACAATTTCTCATCAAATCTTAACAAACAACACAACTTTATACTACAAAAGTATTTTATAAGCAAATCAGTTGTCATCATCACATCAAAAATCATTGAGGGGCCAGGGTGGCTCAATGAGTTAGGTCGCTGGATCTAACAACTCATACAAGCCTATCACCAATACGGCGTGGGTTCGCGCCCGGCTTTGTATATTACAAAAAGGGTGCACTCGACTCGCAACCGCAAGTGATAAAGTTTACCAGTTGCTTGCCCATGGTCGGTGGTTCTCTCCGGGTACTCCGGCTTCCTGCACCACTAAAACTGGTCGCCATGATATAGCTGAAATATTGTTGAAAGTGGCGTTAAACACCAAAAATCAAATCAAATCAAAAATCATTGTTCGTAACAAATCCTGTTAGAATTCACATTTTCTGATTCAGTTCTATCACACGATTAAAACCTGATCCCACACGACGTGTCCTATATCATTTCTCCAAATTTGATGATATTCAACATCAGTTTTCTTGATCCTGATATGAAAAAAAATCATTTTTCGTCACAAATCTTTTTAAAATTTAACATTTTCTGAGTCAGTTCAATCACACGATTAAAATCTGATCTTACGCGACGTGTCCTATGTTGTTTTCTCCATAAGTGAGGTTATTCAACATCAGTTTTCCTGATCCTGACATGAAAACAATTATTTTTCGTCACAAATCTAGTTAAAAGTAACATTCTCGGATTAATTTCAATCATACAATTAAAACAAGACCCCATGATATGTGTGATATTTCATTTTCTCCATTTTAGATGACATTTCTCATTCGTCACTTGAAGGGAATAATATTTGATTGTCTTTAAGTTTGTCTGCATGTTTAATTACCTGACTGTCCACAGTAGTTACCGAGGCATGTAGGAAACACATGCAGGACCACATCATTTTACTGAGAGGGGAGGTATGGGATCATAACAATAGTTTAACCTTGAAACCTTTTTAATGAAGTGTTTGTACCAAACCCCAAACGTAATTGGTTATGTATTTGTGCATCAGGGGGTTCAATTTTATTCATTTAGGGAGTGCTTAATTGGATTTTAAAACCGTTTCGACAGTGTGGTATTTTTTTTTTTTTTCCAAATATCAAAACGGAAGTCTACCAATATTATGAAAAGCATAATTACATTTGACTGCATTTTTTTATTATTATACAGGGCTTTTTTACATGATTGACATAAATTTTGTAAATGAAAAATAGTTACATGTTCTTTTCAGTCTCCATACATTACATATACATTGTTTTTATTTATGTCTAACCGAAAATGGAGGAGTCTTGCTACAAAATAGCCATGTTACGAATTATCTAGTACTCAGCATAACTCAATAAAATAAATCTTCAATTGCAAAACTCGAAAAGAAGTATGCCCCCGCTCTTGATAATTATGGACAAAGTTGTTTTATAAGGAGTGATTTAAAAAAATAAAGTGTGTCTGTAAGACACAAATGATGCCCCCGCCTGACCATCAAAATCCTGTGGACATTCACACCTCCATTACGTGTATAAACATCATGAAAAATATAAAAGCTGTAGATCCAAAACTGCAGGAGGACAAACCATGTAGCTATATGCGGACGGACGAAAAAAATGTCCAACTACCTATCATTTTGAGAATATTTGATGAAAATCAAAGTCCTGTGGACATGCTACCTGTGGACATGCACACCTACATTATGTGTATACACATCCTGCAAAATATTAAAGCTGTAGCTCTAACACTATAGGAGGAGTTAGTCGGACAAACCATGTTCCCTTTATGCAGCTAGTACGAAGCAAATGACTAAGTTCAACTACCTGTCACTTTGAGAATATTTGAGGAAAATCAAGAAATCCTGTGGACATGCACACCTCCATTAGGTGTATAATCATGCTACAAAATATTAAAGCTGTAGCCCCAAAACTGTAGGAAGAGATAGCCGGACAAACCATGTATCTATATCCGGACGGACGAACGGACGGTCAGGGGTAAATTAATATGCCCCTCGACTCTTCGCCGCGGGGGCATCAAAAGTAAATTAAACGAAGAGAGAGAAAGAGATACAGAAGGGGAGAAGATTGATTGATTTGATTACATTTTGGTGCTTAACGCCACTTTCAGCAATATTTCATCTATATCATGGCGACCAGTTTTAGTGGTGGAAGAAGCCGGAGTACCCGAAGAAAACCACAGACCATGGGCAAGCAACTGTTAAACCTTATCATATGAGACCGGGCGTGAAACCACGTCCTATTGGTGATAGGCTTGTATGAGTTGTTAGGTAATCCAACTACCTAACTCATTGAGCCACCCGGACCCTAGGGTGAGATCAAGAGGAACTTAACAGGCCAAATGCATGCGAGAGGCGCCGGTCTTTCTCTGCTCTTCGGCGCCTGAAGACGTGGTGTAGAGAAACACTAACTGAAGATCGTCTGTGTGGGTTGTCGACCCTTCACATTCACCCTAATGATACTGTCGGGCAGGTAATTCCATAATCTGTACTCAAAAGAGTGGCAATAGGAACATCCATCTTGCATTCACCGGCCAAGTACTGTCATTTGAAATTATTCATTAAAATATCATTTTAAAAATCAACCAGATGTGTTAAGTTTTATTTACCATACAAGCTTTGATGACATTGTCCTTATTTACGATAGTAACTGGTATATAAAGTGTATCAATAATATAGAAATCGATAAAAAAAAATGGGTTATTTTGGGCCCTTAAGTCAATATATTACATATATACTATGATTTCTCCTGAAGTACCTCATTACAATGATGTCTCCTGAAATACCTGATTACTATAATTTCTCCTGAAGTACATGATTACTATGATGTATTCTGAAGTACTTGATTACTATAATTTCTCCTGAAGTATCTGATTACTATAATTTAGCCGGAAGTATCTCATTACAATGATTTCTCCTGAAGTACCTGATTATTGTGATGTATTCTGAAGTACCTGATTACTCAGTGTGTTCACTTGAAGCCGGTGTCATGTGGTATTTTCAACCCCATGGTAAATTGACTAACGGGTCAATTTTCATCCAAGATATATTGAACCCCCTACTGAAAACTGACCCCTGTATGGTAAATTTAACCCCCCCTCCCCCATTTCTAATCAAGAGATATGCAGGGAGGTCAAAATATAATGTGTAGTTGGGTCGATATTCCATGGGTAGGAGGTCAAAATATCATGGGTAGGGGGTAGATATACCATGGGTTGGGGGGTCGATATACCATGTGTAGGGGGATCAAAATACAATGGCTAGGGGGTTGATATGCCATGGGTTGGGGGTCAAAATACCTTGGATAGGGGGGCCGATATTCCATGGGTAGGAGGTCAAAATACCATGGGTAGGGGAGTCGATATACCATCGGTAGAGGGGTCAAAATACCTTGGGTAGAGGGTCGATATTCCATGGGTAAGGTGTCAAACTACCATAGATAGGCGTGGGTCAAAATACCATGGGTAGAATTCCAATTCAGTAATTTCTGTTATAATGTAATGCAAAATTGAGACAGCAATTGGAGCTTCCTTCTAATATTCATTCAGTCTGATACATGTAGTAAACATCATTACACGTGTTATCACATCTTAAAAATGTATCAAATAATATCAAGCATCCTGTGAAAAGTTTATTGTGGGTAATAAACTACATTTCTGTAGTTCAGTTCACCTGTGCTACAGGTATAAAAGATAATTAAGGTCTTATTATGACACCAATAATTACCAGTTCTACTTTCACACCTTTTCAGTGAACTAATCTAGATTTTTTTTTATTGAAAAGTATCGTTGTTTTTTGCCAAATAAAATATGTGTAATTAAAGCATATAGATACAAAATGGATTTCAATAAATTTAATTTTGTAATGTCTTTCTTCTTTAATATTAAATAAAAAATTATGTGGAAAGGACATGTAATAAATTTTGAAAACTAGAATATTGAAATGATATTATTTGTACAAATATATATGAAATCATATGAAGCCATTATTTTTTTAACAACAGCATAGTCTTGATTTAAATTAAAATTAGAAAACTGTTGAATAATTTCTTAATATTATTTTGTGATTGAGCTAGATGAAGAGTCATATTTTAATCAAAAATTAATTTTCCTTTTTTAACATTTGAATAGCAAACATATCTTTATTTATTTATATTTATAAACCTTTTTACATTATTTTTTAATAAATTTTATGAAAAACATATACATGAGACAATGTATATTATACAAATATAGCCTTCCATTTTGGTCAATACATGGATTTATAGACCTATAAACATATATGGACCGAGGTCGATATATATTTTTAGGTCTATAAATCTATGGTAGGCTATAATTGTTTTATCATTTTTCAATATTATTTTATGAATTATTATTTAACCACATATTATTCCAAAAGATTGAAAATACTAAGTAAACAAGTAAACCTTTTTATATAGGGAATCTCAGTGAAACCAACTTGAAGAAATATATCAGATTCATGATATACAATTTTTTTAATTTTGAAAATTTTATAATTTTGAATTTTTTTTTAAAATTCTATGAACATTTTGATTTTTTTTTAAACATTTTTGAAATGTTATGAAATTTGTCGATATTGATATATTATGAAAATTTTGTAATTTTTTGAAATTTTTAAACGTTCTTGAACATTTTGAATTTTTATTTTAATTTAGATTTTTTTGGAAATTTTATAATTTTTTTGAAATTTTGAACTTTTTTGAAAATTTCGATTTTTTTTAATTTGATGACCCCATAATATATATTGAACCCCCTACCCATGGTATTTTGACCCCCCTACCCATGGTATATCGACCGCTACCCATGGTATTTCGACCACCATACCCATGGTATATCGACCCCGGTACCAATGGTATATCGACCATCTTAACCATGGTATATCAACCCCCTAACCATGGTATATCAACCCCCTATCCATGGTATATTGACCCCCTACCAATGGTATATTGCCCCCCGTACCCATGGTATATCGAACCCCCAACCAATGGTATTTTGACTCTCCTGCTCATAGAATATCGATCCCCTATGGTATATCAAACCCTCTCTTATGGTATTATGAACTCCTCTCTTTTGGTAGAAATGGTCAATTTACCATGAGGGGGTTCAAAATACAATGACAAAAGATGACCCCGGGGTCAAAATACCATATGGAAAATCGAACCCGGGGTCAAAGCCGTGTGTAATATGGTATTTTGACCCCCATGGTAAATTAACCCCGGGTCGATTTTCATCCATGGTATATTGACCCCCTTATTGAAAACTTACCCCCCTATATGGTAAATTGAACCCCCATGGTATTTTGACGCCCTTATTTCTAATCAAAAGATAGACAGGGGGTCAAAATGCCATGGGTAGGGGGGTCAAAATGCCATGGGTAGGGGGATCGATATACCATGGATAGGAGGTTCGATATATCTTGGGTAGGGGGGTCGATATTCCAGGGGTAGGGGGTCGATAAACCATGAGTAGGGGGGCCAACATACCATGGTTAGGGGGTCGATATACCATAGGTAGGGGGGTCAATATACCATGGTTAGGAGGTTGATATACCATGGGTATGGGGTTCAATATATATTATTATACCTCATGAATATTAATAAACATATACACGCTTTCTAATTGTTACCCTTTGTCATGTGACTTCATTTTATTTTCCACGGTATGACCACTAAATCTTCCAAAGAAGTCATTATTTATCACGTGATCTTACACTGCCCTGTAGATAATGACCGATTAAAAAAATTAAAATGGCGACCGATTAATCCCGTTTCGATTGAAATATTGAATAGTATACAATTATTGCACTTCATTGAAAATATTCAACAATAATTCTTTTAGAATTAAAGTATATCGTTTCCGTGGCTTTTGATTAGAAAAGGACACTGCCACCTGTTTTTTTTTATTCGTTCATAACTCGAAGAACTTTTCAATATGCAAGCCGTACCTACGATGATCCACCATCTTGAAAACGTGAAATTATACATGTCATGTTTACAGCAATATACACAAATAATTAAAATGACGCCTGATCTTTCCGTTTTAAACTGGAAGTCTTCATATGACATCATGTTCCAAAGCCGTCAACAACATTTCGCGGAATTTTAATTTGTGCGATTTTTAGACCAAGGATATGCTAGAATAATACATTTTTATCTACAATATTGAAATTAAGAATTATAAATATTAAACAGTTCTATATCGGTATTATAAAACAATTGATTACTCCCTAAGAAGTCAATACCAGGATATGAGTAACTCCCAACTTGTCACTCTCAATGACCTGACATGATTTCGGTTGTTGGCCTTGGTCAGATCATGTCACATTGAGTGCCAAGTCTCGAGGTCCTCATATCCTGGTATTGACTTCTTAGGGAGCAATTAATTGCATACTATGGGTAGGGGTGTCATAAAATTTAAAAATTTCAAAAAAATCTAAATTTTAAAGATAGTTCAAAATCTTAAAAAAAAAAAATTTGAAAATTTGAAAAACATACAAAATTTTCATAAAATTATACCATTTGTATATCATGAATCTGATATTTTTTCTTAAAATTGGTTTCGCTTAGATTCCCTATATAAACAAAGGTTTACTTGTTTACTTAGTATTTTCAATCTTTGGAATAATATGTGGTTAAAAAATAATTCATAAAATAATATTGAAAAATGATAAAACAATTCGGTTGTTTCGAATCATTTCCATTCCGTCAAAATTTTGTTATTTTCGTCTGCCAGATCACGTGATTTCGATGGAACTAAATGCCCCGAGTTTCCGGTGTCAGTGTACACAAAAAAACTCCAATCGATATGTGCCGTTTTAACGTTCGATTCTCAAGTTAAAAATGTCTTAACATTTTCTGTAAAAGACATATATCAATTAAATTATTTTATTTGTATCAAAGACTTCAACGCAGAGACAAATAATTCTTTAAAATTAAATTTGTTTTCTTTCTCTATTTGCGGCTGTGAGCAAAGGAAAGAAAAGCGATCTGCCTTTATGTATATATTTCTTATATAAGACAGATAGTGGGGTACCGAACACCAGTATTTATTCAGCGGTTTCCTTGGCGTCTCCATATTATAATTACTTATAATCTACCGCATCTACGACTATGATATGCTGACGTTGTCACAGTAATAGCGTAAACACCGGAAGTCGCCTGCCTATTTGTTCAGAAGTCAAGACACGAAAAAGACGGAACGTGGTCGGAATTGACATGATTCGAAACAACCGAATTATACCCTATCATGGATTTATAGATTTATATATCGATCTCAGACTTCGTCCTAAGTCAATATACATTTATAGATCTATAAATCCATGTATTGACCTCAATGGAAGGCTATATTTGTACAATACACATTGTATGATGTATATGTTCTTCATAAAATTTATCAAAAAATAATGTAGAAAGGTTTATGAATATAAATAAGAAATAAAGATATGTTTGCTGTTCAAATGTTAAAAAAAAGTTAAATTAATTTTTGATTAAAATATTACTCTTCATCTAGCTCAATCACAACATAATATTAAGACATTATTCTAGTTTTCTAACTTTAATTTAAATCAAACTATGCTGTCGTTAAAAATAATGGCTGCATAATGATTTGATATATATTTGTAAACACAAATAATATCATTTAAATATTCTAGTTTTCAAAATTTCAGTGAAAAGAGTTTTAAGACTGTAAAACAACATTCTTTCTAAATCATACATTTTCTTACCATGATATAACTTTCAAAATTTCATTTATGGTATGTCCTTTCCACATATTTTTTTTATTAATTAAAGAAGAAAGACATTACCAAATTAAATTCATGGAAATCCTTTTTGTATCTATATGCGTTAATTACACATATTTTATTTGTTAAAAAAACAATGATCTTTTCACTAAAAACATATTAGTCCATTGAAAAGGTTTTTTTAAGTAGAACTGGTAATTATTGGTGTCATAATAAGACATTAATTACCTTTTATACCTGTCGCACATGTTAACTGATCATGAACTACAGAAATGTAGTTTATTATCCACAACAAACTTTTGACAGGATGTTTGAGATTATTTGAAACGTTTTTAAGATGTGTTAATACATGTAATGATGTTACTACATGTATAAGACTGAATGAATATTAGAAGGAAGCTCTAATTGCTGTCTCAAATTTCCATTACATTATAACAGTAATAACTGACTTGGAATTCTACCCATGGTATATCGACACCCCATCCATGGTATTTGACCCCCCTACCCATGGTAATTTGACTCCTTATCCAAGGTATATCGACCCCCTACCCATGGCATTTTGACCCCCCTACCTATGGTATATCGACCCCCCCAACCATGGTATTTTGACCCACTACCCATGGTATATCGACCCCCCTCTTATCCGTGGTATTTTGACCCCGTTAACTATGGTATATAGATCCCCTTTACCAAGGTATTTTGACCCCACTAACCATGGCATATCGACACCCCTACCCATGGTATATCGACCTCCTACCCATGGTATGTTGATCCCCATACCTATTGTATATCGACCCCCTTACCATGATATTTTGACCCCCATACCCATGGTATATCGACCCCT
Source organism: Gigantidas platifrons (assembly GCA_002080005.1). Taxonomy (NCBI): domain Eukaryota; kingdom Metazoa; phylum Mollusca; class Bivalvia; order Mytilida; family Modiolidae; genus Gigantidas; species Gigantidas platifrons. Next base: position 155,527 of record MJUT01048820.1, read on the forward strand.
ACCCATATAATATCAAACCCCCTTCCCATTGTGTATCATCCCCCTATCCATGGTATTTTGACCCCCCTAACCTATGATATATCAAACCCTCTCTTATGGTATTATGAACCCCTGTCTTTTGGTAGAAATGAGGGGGTCAATTTACCATGACGGGGTTCAAAATACAATGGCAAAAAATTGACCCCGGGGTCAAAATATCATAGGTAAATTGACCTCGTGGTCAATTTACCATGGGGGTCAAAATACCATATGACACCGGGAACCGGCACATTTCACCGGCTATTGCTATAAAATTCCAGGCTATGAATTTTTCAAGCATGGGTTAAATGCTCAAAATAAATTGAGTTGTCTTTTCTATTTTAATTATGTAAGTTTGTCATTTACCGGCATGTACTCTAGGAGTGAACATGGGATTATGTAATCATGATAATTCGGAGATTGAAAACAAATCTTAGTGTTTGAGTTTGGTTACGATTTGACCTTAATTTCGTGTATGAAAAAGTGCTGCTGTGACAAAGAAAGGAGTCGATGGCCAATGTTTTTCTTGTCGGCCTCAAATTCTCGTCCCATTTATAATAAAATACTCTCCGACAAAAGTTAAAAACCACCCTATATTTTATCGATATATTTCTTTCCATCAATAATGTTGAAACAATAAAATAGACATCACAATAGTTCTTGCAGTTCTTAAAAGACTTCACCAAGGGCTCTAAAATTACCAATCTACGAAGTATTTATGAACCTGAAAGACGTGACTATGACGTGGCAAAAATGGGGCTCAAAACAGGCGCTGGAAAAACGTAAAACCTGTTTGTCTTTGATGGAAGTTTTTAACATTGCATTAAAATGCAGACTCTCCAGATTTTAAGACCTTTTAAATGCATTTATTGTGCGTATGTGTAAGGCATAAATATCAATAACGAGTATATCCACCGCGTTTATTGTGAAGTTCCGTAACACGCCTCGTCATGTTTCGCACAAGACGCCTAAGCCGTTCTTGGGGGAACTGTTGTCTCTCCTGTAAGATAGCAGTTCCTAATTCGGCAATATTTTGACATTTTGGATTGCATTGGTTAATTTTTTGGCCAATAAAATCCCATGCATGCTCTATAGGGTTCATGTTTGGCGACATCGCAGGCCATGGAATTGTCTGAACAGCCTCTTGCTGTAGAAAATGTTGTATAATTCGGGCTCTATGTGGCCTAGCGTTGTCGTCCATGAATATTGGCCTGTCAGTCAACGCATGATTGTCGAAATGGAGGATTACGCGTGGAGTGAGCACATTGTCACGGTATTTTTGGCCTGTCAGATTACCATCAAGAACGTACAAGTCCAACTTACAGTCAAAGGAAAAACAACCCCATACAGTTACACCCCCACCCTCAAAAGCAGTTATGCCCAAAATGTGGTTTTCCTGAAATGAAGTGTTTCGTGGGCCCCAAACCCTTGCACGGCGTCGGTAGGGCGTAACAAAAAACGACTTTCATCAGCCCAGTGGACCCCTCTCCATGTGCGAATAGGTCACCTCAAATGATCATGTGACCAGTCAAATCGAGCATGGCGATGACGTAATGTCAACTGTGGACGTTTTATGGGTCGTCGCGCTCGCATTCCCTGGTGGTGAAGGCGTCTGATTACAGTGCGTGTGCTAATGTGGCCTCCAAACGCTAAATTACCACGAAGTGCACCAGCTCTACTGAACGGCCGTTGCCGCGCCCGTCTGGTCCTCTCTCGGCGTCGTTTTGCGAGGTCTACCTGCACGTGGACGGTCAGTAACATTCCCCGTTTGACGAAAACGCTGCATCAGTCCTACAATGATGGAATGGTTAACCCTGAAGTGGTCGGCCACCCTTTTATGGTTAAAACCACCGTTATGCATGCCAACAGCTTGTCACCTTTCTGGTATGGTTAATTGTCGCAGTACCATACCAAACCAATAGAAAATGAAACTTAAAACTCTACACAAAAAATTCAGCTTTCGTTCGCAAACACAAATGTTGAAAAGTACACATGCCACTTTACACACCCTGTCACATACACATAAATAAAAATCATCAATAACCTGTTTCACAGGTAAGTAAGAATGTGTGTACAGGCAACGAAAACAGCAAATCGATTTGAAATAAGTTCTTTATTAGAAAATATATTATTGAAACAAGTCAGGTGGTGCTTAACTTTTGTCGGACTGTATATTTCAACTACTTCCGGTTTTTATCTAATTTCGTTTATTTCAGTGGATATTTATGCAATGACCGAAGGCTGAAGAATTGAACAATTAATTATTTCTTCATGTTAAAACACAAATTGAATCATTCCAACGGAAGATTTGAGGTCGACTAGCTTTGGTCTGAATGACATTGATAACATCGACGAAGCGGTAGAAGTCAATTTGGACTTTTGTCCAAAAAAGCAAAAAGATGATTAACATAATTTGAATTAGATGATTGAAAGAGTGAAGGGAATATAAACCACTGTTGTTTTTCTATTAAAGTAAGCAGGGTCTGATCTTATAAAGTTGTATCAGTATGGAGAAAAGGGGGATGGGTACTACTGAATACGATGAAGACCGGTGCTCCTGCCCAAGACCAGTAAAACTTAGTTTAATTGTTCATACCACAACATATTTTAGCGGAATTGCAACGAAGTTGCATCGGCTTTTTATTTGGCGAAAGGCGGTCGGGCGGGCGGATTGGCGGGCGTATGCTAGCCTATCTTCGTTAACGCGATAGCGGTCTTAGTTTTTGGCCGATCAACATAATTTTTAGTAGGAAACATTATTACACTATTATTTAGAGCTTGAAATTCAGATTAATCTATTGATTTTTCTTGTAAAATCATGTTTTTTTTATAGAAAAAGTACATATTTTGAGAATTACACATTTGTCTGAAACTACAAAAGATATAAGTTTAATATGTGGCATGGGTGGAGATGCCAATGTGAAGTTGTGCATTCAATATGTTGTATCCCCGGGGATCAACCCCACCTCGCTGGGGAGTCTGTGAAATCTATGTGACCGAGATCCCCACCGTAAGCCACATATATTATGATCAGTGTGACTAGGCAAATTAAATGCATTATATGTCAGGCCCCGGGGTCATACCCCACCCTCCAATGGTTGATATCCCCACCCCTAATCCATATATATTTATGATCAGTGTGACTATGCAAATTAAATGCCTTATAGCTCAAGCCCTGGGGGGTCATACCCCACCCCTACCTGAAGTGAACTTTTAATTGTTGAGATCCCCATCCATAAACCATATATATTTATGATCAGGGTGACTAGGCAAATTATTTGCCTTATAGCTCAGGTCCTGGGGGTCATACCCACCCCCTACCTGAAGTGAACTTTTTAATGGTTGAGATCCCCACCCCTAAATCATGTATGTTTATGATCAGGGGGAATAGACAAAATACATGCCCAAGAGTTGAGGTGCGGGGTCATCTCCATCCCCTACCGGAAGTTTTTTTAATAGCCGAGTTGACTTGTTTACTCTTTAGTTTCTTACTTATTTATAAAATAAGACCAAATGATTTTGACTTGTAGCTCGGCTGTTGCATCTCTGATTCTTTTTCGATTTTTTATCAGTTTTTATTTAGAACTATATAAAATAAATCGCAGGAATTTGATTCGGACTAGTAAAATCCAATGTTCATTTCGGGGACTGTGCCAGTTGGGGTGTTAGATGTCACGTTTCTTTTAAAGTTCTCACTCGAATATCGCGAATGTTATTGCAAATATTCGATGTCCCTAGTCATTTTCAAGAGTCCTCTGTCCGAAATTATTTTGATTTTCTGTTTGAGGACATGGGATATTCATGTACATTATATATGCATTAACATGAAACAGTGTCTAGTCTGTCAAACTATAGACTATATGCAGATGTATTATGACTATGAATATAAGGAACTGTCGATCCCCTTCTGAAGCACATGCATGAGGCCAGCCTTAAAAATATGTTTGTTTCCCCTTTCAGACCCTAGCCTGAAAGATCTGGGTTGGTAGGTAGGTGAATTATTTTTTTATTATCAAGCATGATTCTGCAGGCAGACAGACAAACTGATTTCTAGACACCCAATATCTTTGTTTATTGTCATATTATCTGTGCAATTGTAATCAAAGAATGTAATTTATGCTGTCCCTTGTCACAGACTTGTGGGATCTTGTTGGAAAATTTATCCATTGTCAGAAACTGATATCTTTGTATGTTGAAGATTGAAGACTGAACAGTTTTTATTTGACTTTCAAGAGAAAACATATTTCTTTTTTTATTATTTTAAGGGGTTTCTTTTTGGGAATTGGTTTCCCACTCTGTTTACATGTGTTATAAACAGGTAATACAATTTCACATAACGTAGCTTCAAACTCAGAAATGCTTCTACGAATATTCGGAACAGTCGGGACTCTAGGTTTTTTTTGTAATGATGACTCACGGCACGCTCGGGAAGAGCATTATTTAATATGAATCCAATGCCGGAATCAGACACGAAACAATTCTGGAAATCGCAAAAAAAAAAAAAAAAAAAAAAAAATCACGGAACGGGTCGCAAAGGGGAAACACACATTATTTTAATTTAGGCCTGAGTTCTCCCTTAAAATATTTTATGGGGTTTGGTCATTTGTAATTGTATATTTTCAACAAAATAAAAGTTTATTGAAATGTACGAGTCTTTGACAACTTGTATTCTTCATTTTGTATTGATACTGGTTTGTGGTTACATAATTAACAATCACATTCTTGAATATTACTTTCCTTTGAAAGTTCTTTTCTGTTATAAAAAAGTTAAATGCATATTTTATTTCAAAATATTAAGAGAGAAATTACAGTAAGAATATAGAAAAGGCTAGCAAATTAACATTCTTTAAATGTGCATTTAATATAATAATATAAGCTATGATGCTATTTTAATTATTAAAAAACTGCAAAGAATCTGAATGTTGATATGATTTCATACTATGTCAAGGAAATATAATCATACGGGAAGTCCATATCTCTTTTCTGAATGATCAAGTTTATTTCTACTAACTGCCTACCAAACTTGTACATTTATCTTTGACCTGAAAAAATGACAGAACCATGAGATATCTTTCTCAGAAATAACAATGTAAAATGACTGATGGTTGTTAATCTTGAGAAATCATTCTCATTGAAAAATTGTTCAATGGTCAAGAAGATCCTGAAAATCCTGTATACCTGTCTGAAAAAAGGTTTATTACATTTTTCTATTTCTCAAAGTTAGTCAGTGTAAATTGAAGAAAAAAGAAACAATTTTAAAGCTAGGAAACCCTCTCAAAAGCAAGTCAAATTCACCAAATCAAAATTCGACTGGGGTACTTCCACCTCCTCCCTCTACCAGGGCTTTACACTGAAGCCACTGGGGGCCTTCTGACTCTCGGCGGAATATTCTCTCCGTCTATAATTCTAAAATCTCCCCCTATCAAAATTTGTAGTGAAAACACTGTTACTATGATATTGTTCTGAAGTACCTGATTACTATAATTTCTCCTGAAGTACATGATTACTATAATTTCTCCCGAAGAACCTGATTACTATAATTTCTCCTGATGTACCTGATTACTGTAATTTCTCATGAAGAACCTGATTACTATAATTTCTTCTGAAGTACCTGAATACTATGATGTATTCTGAAGTGCCTGACAAGAAATTTATCGTGTTTGGTAATCATAGGTGGTGTGAAACGACCGATTCAATGTTCTGATTGGATAATATTTTGAATAAACTGTTTAATTGTGTCATTTTTATTTATACAGAGAGCTATATTTATGCAAATCAAATTAAGAACACCCAAATAAAAGATTATCAAACTAAATGCCGATCAGTATTCAAAATTCGAATGTCATTTTCTTTTTCATATAATTTAATCAGCATTGACAATTTGTTAGCTATTTCGGCTTACAATTTTGAGATTTTCAGCCGGTCACGACATGTGTATGATTTTCAAATTTTAAGAAGTCGACTTTATTGGCTGAAATATAAAACTACAAGTAAGACCGAAACTCGGTTTTGACCAAAGTATGTTGTTTGTTGAAAACATTTTTATGATTCGCAGAACATGATGGAACAAGAATAAGAATAACATGATATTTATTATTGTCAATCACGACGCTTGACAAAGTTTACTAATTGGTTACATAAATGATTGCATTAATTTGAACATCATAGAAAATAAACAGGCTCTGGTGGAAACAGAAGCGATAGTAAATCCATGGACAGCGGTCTAATAATGCAGGGACAGATACTAGTATTCAATTTTCTTCCTGAAAATCATGCGGGACACCAATCATTCGGCATTATCTGACTTTCCTTGTCTCCGAATACAACTTTCTTTGTATAGCAATATTTAAGAAAAAATTCATGAGGATTAGTAGAAGAGTTGATGTATTTGGACATTAACTTTTAAACATATCGCAACGTTAAATCTGTCCATGACGGGCTGTCATAATTTTCAGAAAAAATGGAACGTGATATCACTTTTAAAACGATATTTGCGATTGCTTTATCTGTATGTGGTTTATATTTATTGAAAACAAGATGTTGCACGCTACGTCGTGCTAAGAATACCCCCACTCATTCATTTGTATGTCGCACGGTAAACAGGAAGTAGGTGTGCGGTAAACCTGGAAAGGGGAGACACGGTATAAATCACCATGCAAAAGCCATATATCAAATATAAAATCATTTCTTCCAGTAGAAGCTGAAATAACTGTTACGAAAGTTTTCATTAAAGCAAACATGAAAAATTATAAGTCGCACTGTAAACAGGAAATAGATGTGTGGTAAACCTGGAAAGAGGAGACACGGTATAAGTCCCCATGCCAAAGCCATCTATCAAATATAAAATCATTTCTTCCAGTAGAAGCTGAGATATTTGCTACGAAAGTGTGAACGGACGGACGGACGGACGGACGGACGGACGGAGGAACTGACGGACGGACGGACAAGGTGATTGCAATATAGCCGCCTCATTACGAGAGGGGGTATACTATGTGCTATGGCTACATATATTTAAAGTTTGAGTGCAACTGAATGTCTATTTTGTGAAAGAATCATGTCTAATGAGCGTTTTATCAAAATATATAGGTCCGGAAAAAATCGTCTGCTTTCCGTTTTGTCTACAATACTCAAGATGATTCAGTACTTCATATAATAACGTACGGAGCGCATGGGCCGACAATAGTTTTCACGACCAGATCAATAATTGTTCGTGATTAAATTCATGCATTTTCCCTTATTATTTTTGTGGCGACTTTTTATATCTCCTTAAACATGTGTATATTAACTATATATGAAAAAGCCTCTGATTCAAAAGTAAATTATGAAAAGACAAAAGGTATGTATATTGTATCGGCTAAAAATAACAGACCCAAGTTTACAAAAATAGTTTGGACAAAGGATAATGTTAAAACTCTTGGCATTCATAATGGTTATAATATACAAAATGATGAGATATGGAAATCAATAATAGTTAAAATGAAAAATTATGTCCATATTTGGAAAAGTAGAAGCTTGACATATACAGGGAAAACTTTAATAGTGAAAAATATCTTGATCTTTCTTTGTGGTTACGAAATTGAAATGCGGGGAATACCAGAAAAATACGAAAAAGAAATAACAACTTTGGTATGGGGTTTTATCTGGGGAGGGGGCATTAACCAAATAGATAGGAAAGTTTGCTACTTGGGAGTAGAAAATGGAGGCATGGGTATGATTAACATACAATAATTTATTGACAGCAAAAGAATTAAGCTTCTATACCGAATTTTACATGAACCATTAGAAATTTGGAATGCAATTGATAAGTATTGGCTCTGTAAGTTAGACATCAAGTTTAATGAAAAATATTGTGGATATAAGTGCTCTAATGTATCAGCTCTATGTTTGAATATATTACCAATGTTCTACAAAATATGTTTCCAATCATGGTCAAAATTACAGGAACTTATTCAATTGTGTAATAATGACATTGATTCCATTCTAAAAACCAGAATATTTTGTAACTCTTCAATAATTTTAAAAAACAAACCAATAGTGTTTACCACATTTCTGCAAAGGAACTTACCAACTATAAACACTATTTGGGATTCAAATAATAAAAAATTTGAAAGTTGTCATGCTATATACAATTTATTAATAGATAGGAGGAACTGTATTTCAGAGTTTTCTAGGATAAAAAAAGCAATCCCCGAAAAGTTCATAAAAGTCTTAAAAGGTGAATCTACAATAGTACAAGAACGTAGAGTTACCTTTAATATCAATGATAAGCTACAATTTTTAAATGAGTCAAATACAACTATATCACCTGATCAATTGAAAAGAAAAGTAATTTAGGGAATCTTTAACCAAAATATAAAACCAAAATGTCAGATTAAGTGGGAAGAACAGTACGGGGGTATTATTGATTGGACACAAATTTGGACAAAATTAAAGAAAACAAAGTTACTAATAAGGTCAAAGAATTCCAGTGGAAATTTCTCCATAATATAAATTTTACGGAACGTAGATTTAAACAAATGAATTTGTCGAAGAGAAAATTACATCTCTGCCAAATAGTAGACAACGATGAAACGAAGCAGCATCTATTTTTTAAATGTCCTTCTGTGAAAAAAATTATAAAACAAATAGAAGCAATATTTAACAGATCTGGATTAATATATAATATAGAAATCACGGAATCAAATATTATGTTAGGACTATATGGGGGTGAGGATTTGGACGTCATTTTAATACCGTAATATTTATCTCAAAGGGGAAATATGGAAAATGCGTAATAAGGTGAAATATAACCAATCCCGAATTGTAGATCAAACAATTTTCAACATTTGGAAAAATAATTTTAAAAAACATTTACAATGCACATTACATAACTTCTCATATTAATGAAATTGATAAAAACAAATTATAAGTTATTCTGAATAACATATAAGTATTTATTATTCATGAATATAAAGCTAATGCATGATAATAATTGTATCGTCTAAATGTGTTTATTATGATGAAATGTAAAAACAAATGAATATGAAATATGTTTAAGTGGACTTTTTATTTTTATTTTCACTTGCTACCCCTGGACAAGTGAGATTGCTGCAAAACAGGGACCCTTAATGTGGGCTTCTGGGCCATTAAGGTTACTGTAAACAGGAGATTTTGAATAAACTACATGTATATTATGATGTAAAAAAAATAATAAAAAAAAAACAAACAAAAAACATATGTATATAAAGATAATAGGCTACTTATTTTTTTCTTTTGCAATTTGTTCCGGGTTTTGCGTAAATTGACTGGACTACTATGACTAGCCTATATATAGTCCGAGATTCCTCTGCCGTCCGACGGCTTTTTGTTCGACTTGCTGGAACCATGTGACGTCAGATCGCTCTCCATAAGGAAAACAGCAGATTTTCCGCTCCAACTCTGAGTCGGCACATTTCCTGGCTATCAGATTTTATTTTCTATTCGAAACTCTTATTCATGTATAAATCGCTTCATAAATCATTTTTCTATTCATTCACAACCATATTACCCTCATAAAGTGGTGTTACACTCGATTACAGCACGATTTTACCTTAGATTCTATCATTTCGCCATTTGACTTTCATTTTCGAACCTACAAACGTGATCTCGCGAAATTAACTGAATGATGACAGCAACGCATTGCATGATGGAAGCTACTTAATGCAGCACGTCAAATTATTTGCATACGTAAACAACAACATACAAATGGTAGCAGGTCAAATCGGCCCCAAACAAAATCGGCCCCAGTTAAATAGGCCCCAGGTCAAATCGACCCCAGTCAAATCGGCCCCAAGTCAAATCGGCCCCATGTTATATATATAAAATTAAATGGAAATACAGATATCTGACTTTGTTCTTTCTCCATATTGCTACGTGCTTGTTGGACAAGCAAAATACAAATTTTTAATCTTTGGTTTGACATATCATATTGTGTCATTCTTTCAAGTTGATCTGCGGTTCTTAGTGGCAAAATTGACGTACCTTATGTCTATAAACCATTGGCTATGATGAATGTTCGTGAATGTTTTAAAGTGAATTTTTAACAAAGGTTGTAGGAAGAAATTGAGAATTTCTTGGTATATGAAGTTGTTGATTTAAAGGAATTTGATTTGTGTTTACTGTATTTAATAGACAATAGAGACTACTTATCAATATAAAGATAATTATATCATTGACGCCAATCACGTTTTGTGTATATTACCAAGGATTTATATAGTAAGACTCTTAGTAATCACTTAATTATGTCTTAAATTAATCATTAATTAATTTCATCCATAAAAAAGAACCTGTTCATCAGGAAAAATAAAATTATACATGAATCTTTCAGCAAAAAATAAGAATTCATATTAATACATAATTTTTAATTCAATTTGAAATATGTGCCCGATTTGACTTTCATTTTGAGGCCGTTTTGACTTGGGGCCGATTTGACTAGGGTCGATTTGACTGGGGACGATTTGACCTGGAGCCGATTTGACTGGAAATCAATACAAATCACATGGAAGATGATATAAAGCATATTCTGCAGGACAAACAGTTCCATCTACAGCTCAAATCAGAGCAGAAGGAAATAATACAAAATGTGTTGGAAAGAAAAGATTAAATGGCAGTGTTACACATGGGCTTCGGAAAGAGCATGTGTTACGTTCTCCCCTCCCCTCTCATTTTGGACAAGGTAAGATCATATATGCAAATCATCTCCCATGATAAATTGCGGTAATCGTAGCTTTCTTGAAGTCACGTGACAAATGTTCGAAAATGAAGATCAAATGGCGAAATGATAGGGTCTAAGGCAACATCGTGCTGTAATCGAGTGTAATAATATTTTCCCGCGGTTCGATGTTCGGGAAAATATTGTATTGTCGGTTTGATACTAATGAATATTCATACCGTAATGGTCGAAATTGACCAATGAGAACATTGTCTTGCAGTTGGGAATATAGGTGTGTTCGTTTGGTTCTCTTCACTTTCTAGCCGTCGTGCATACGTGTAACAACAAAACATATGTCTCTATGTGTGTCTTGCATTATTTACTATTTGCATCTTTGCTGCAAATTTTATTTTAAGGTGAGGTCCGACACCTGATTGTCCAGAGATGGGTTCGAGCATTGTCATCGGATACAGGTTTCCAAATTACTTTGGTTTTTCCTGGACGGCCTTGCCCATCTGTGACGGAATTCTAATTATGCAATATATAGCTTTGCTTGAAATGTTGGTTGTTTACATTGTGAATTGATTACAAGTGACATGTAACATAACATTTTTCTGTTAATAATAATTCCGGCGTCCATCACGTACGGCGGGATATCGGCAAATTGATATTTGCGTTTTGTTTATTTTGCCTTATACTTGAGAGTATAGATAATACCACCACTTTCTGAGGGTAAGATGGTTGTGAATGAATAGAAAAATGATTGGTGAAGCGATTTATACAAGGGTTTTGGGTAGACAATATAATCCGATAGCCACGAAACGTGGAAATGTGCCGACCCAGAGTTGGAGCGGCAAATCTTCTGTTTTCCTTATGGAGGGCGCTCTGACGTCCCACGGCTCCAGCAAGTCGAATAAAAAGCCGTCGGACGGCAGAAGAATCTCGGACTAGCCTATATATTGCTCGTTTGTCAAGTCGCACCTAGGCCTGCTCATAATTATTACAAACCTGCAAATATTGTCAATGCTGTCTATCCTGAAATCTGAGAATGCCACGTGTATCATTAACAACGTGTAAGCAATCCATTACCTTCAGTTCATTGCTTCACCGGAAGAAAACAATTTCTGGCAAACACTTGGGACATGCTAAAACAACATCCTCAAATACCTATAGTAACACGTTGTCATTATTTAGTTCTGCAAACTTAGAAATCACCATCAAAGTCTGATTACTTTAATCGTTTTAAAAGTGTAAGATCAAATATGTTATTATTATTTGAAACCTCAGAATATGATGGAAAATTGTTTATATACAAATGCAAGATAGCTGTCACAAACGATTTTGATTTGACCCCCTTTAACTTGGAAACCATGAAAGTTAAGTCAAATCTGATTAAAAAGTACAAGTAGGAGATTTGACAAGGAGGTTGAAGAAAAAGTCCTTTAAAAATTAAATTTAAAATAAACATTTTGAATGTTGGCCCTATTTTTACACATGTATATATTTAAAACGGAAAAAAGGGAAAACACATTTGCTGAAACAAGAGGTTTTGAAAAGGAATTCATTGGAAAAACTGCAGACAAATTGGACTTCAAATAATAAAGTTATGATTTTGAGCGTTTACTTATCCCTTTGGCTCTATTTTGGCCATTTTTATATCGGAAGCTTTAAGTGTTAGTTCAAATCTGTTTGATAAAAAGCAACAAGAAAATTGCTGAATGGTCTTAAAGGAAAAAATAGCATTATCAAGACATGAATTGTTTGAGTATTGGATCAATTCTGATTATGTTTTAGAAAGAATAGGAGCCATATAAACTCTGTTGGATACTGCATAAAGGGAATTGCATAAAATGAACAGAAAACACCCATTTATCAACCTTATGATCTCATGTTTCTGTTGTGGATTGCTGATAAACAAAAAACATAAATTTGGTAGAACAGAGAGTTACTAACACCGACAGATGATGGGCCAACATGTACACCAAAAGGATGCTAAATTATGGCAAAACAATTGTTAAAAAAACACATAAAGCTTGGAAGGGAGAAAAAATCTGTATACCTTGCATATATGTTTTTTGTATAAAAAAAATCAGAAGTAGAATCCCAATTTAGACCCTTTTCGAAATAAAACAGCTAATTATTATAAGAAATGAAAAAAAATCATATTTGGAGATGCCACTTTTTACAATAAAAGTAAGTATGCAGTGTATTAGTGTATTAGTGTACCTACTACTAGGGGCCATATTAAGGTCTTGTTGCCATATATGTGTAAGTAAAGGGACTGCAAACAACGGAAATGTCTTTGTTCTTCAAATTATTCACTTTGTAATCTTTATTCAATCCCCCCCCCCCGTTGAAGTTTTGACCGATATATTATTTTTCTCTGAACTGTACATGTTCTATCATTTCCAAACTGTCTTCTATATGGGTTTGTACTTACACCGTAACACTGTTTATGTTTTCACTCTTTAATAAGTATTTTGCTAAGACAATTTAGTAGTCTCATACCCACTCTTTGTGAGGTATGTTTGACTTTAACCAGTGTACTATTTACATACACTTGATATTCTGTTCAATTTTTATGTAATAATATTTATTTTAATGACCTCAGAATCTGTGCTCTATACTATATACTTACAACAAAATCATTTTGATAGTGGACATCAGCACCTCTCTGAAGACAATTCTGTACCAAATCTACATCGCCATCTCCTGCCGCATCGTAAAGTTTCTGAAATAAAATGAGAAAAATTAAAGATAATTGTGAAATATTAAAAAAAAAATATCAAATACTATATAACACGTTCTTTCATTGGCTAATGTGTGCCGTCAAATCAACAAACATGTTGTAATTAAGGATTCTAGCCGCCATATTGAATTCTTACACATGTTATTTACTACAATATGATATAAAATAAAGACATGGTATACCTTTAATATACACTCTTGCTCAATTTTATCTGAAACTGAAGCGTACATTTAATGGATGTTGCGACAAAAAAGCGTTTATGCACTATGCTGAAAATGTGCATATGATGTCACGATATTTTGCGAGGTGTATAAAGTGATAAAGTTTGTCAGTGACTTGTGACATGTCAGTGGTTTTCCCCGGCTACCCCGGTTTCCTCCACCTATAAAACTGACCGCCACGATATTACTGAAATATTATTAAAAGTGACATTAAACGCCATAAACCTAAACCAACCATCTATTGTTTACAAAATATTCAATATATGTAAAGGGCACGGGTGGCTCAATGAGCTAGGTACAAGACTATCACCAATATGGCGTGGGTTCGCTCCCGGCTTTGTAAATTACAAATAAGGGTGCACTCGACTCGCAGACGCAAGTGATAAAGTTTACAAGTTGCTTGCCCATGGTCGGTGGTTCTCTCCGGGTAATTCGGTTTATTCCACTACTAAAACTGGTCACCATGATATAGCCTAAATATTATTGAAAGTGGGGTTAAAAACCAAAAATCTAAAATATTGCATTACAATAGAAATAGCAGTATTGCACTTGAATATTTGTCGGTGTCAATTGTGAATCTGACGCCGACAACATTAGCTATTCCTTAGATACACTATGATCTGAAATACACACAACGTAACAGTCAACCTGGTTATATGATTGCAAACATATACTGATAATTGATCTTTAAAAATCAAAGTTATCTTAGAAATCTTAGCTTGCTTCCACAAATCGCCAACGGAAGTGACGATATAACTGAAACATTGTTGAAAGTGTCGTTAAACACAATAACCTTACTCTGCCAAATGAAAGTGTCATTCAATACAATATATAATTCAAATGATTGAGACAGAAGCGATATGATTCTTTCAAAATCACGGTAATCTTCGTATTGCAATAATCAATCATGACAAGTGTTGAAGAAATCCTGTTTAAACTGTAGGAGTTGTTATTGAAAAATGTATTTACTGACGTACAGTCCTAAAACGATATGATTCCATGAGAAGGAGGACGGGATGGATGCATGATAGTTGTTTACATCTCTGATTTGTTTACAAATTGTCGCGTGCAAATTATCATTGCAAATCGCTTAAATGTGTGAGCTTCACCAAGAACAGCCCTTGATCTGATGGCAGCGGTAGACGTCCGTAATCATATTAGCACCCCTTCCCCCCTTCCTCGTCACCTACTTTGTGCATACTTCACTTTACTTTACGTCACTGTACATACCCTGTTAAGATCTTCCATTGTCTGTATATTCTTTAGTTCTGTAGAGAACAAATGTATGATCATATTAGAATACAATAATGAAGTTAATGAATGTGTTTAGCAAGCGCTGTTGTTCACTGATACTTCTTTTAAAACAATCGAATTGAAATTATTATTAAGCAGTTAACTTACACTCCGGCTATCAAATGTAAACGGTCCGACAAACATCTAATTTTCAATTGGTTGGTTTTTAGATAGACATCTTCGGAAGAGAAATAAATTGAAATGACATGATGTGTACAAGTATATAGCATCTTATATCCCATTGCATTTTTTCACTCAACAATTTCATTCTTTAGAAAATCTGATTTCATTTACTGATTGAGACTGGACATCGTTGTTGGTATTGTCTGTTGAGAGAATGTTAGCATCACGAGTTGCGTGTTAGCTTATGGTACAGGATCAATTGTACAGTCACCGTCCGTGATAATGCCAGCTGTCAAAATATAGGACCTCGGTGCCGGTTGTACGGTTTATCACTCAATTTATGTTACTTGTAAAATGGAACAAGATTCCATCGTTGATACCTACAAAAAATAGAGCCTTAGTGACATGGCTGATCAAAGTAAATGTACATGTAACTCAGTACATCTTTCTGCATGCATAGAAAAAGATAGAACATTAGTGGCATGGTTTATAGTGGTTCTCTTACAGGACACCGTGCAGGATACCTTCAATAGATAAAACATTAGTGGCATGGTTTATAGTGCTTCTGTTACATGACACCGTCAAGGATACCTACAATAGATAGAACATTAGAGGCATGATGTATAGTCCTTCTGTTATAGGACACCGTCAAGGATACCAACACTAGATAGAACATTAGAGGCATGGTTTATAGTGCTTCTGTTATAGGACACCGTCAAGGATACATACAATAGATATAACATTAGTGGCATGATGTATAGTGCTTCTCTTACATGACACGTCAAGGATAGCTATAATAGATAACACATTAGTGGCATGGTTTATAGTGCTTCTGTTACAGGACCCCGTCAAGGATACCTACAATAGATAGAACATTAGTGGCATGGTTTAGAGTTCTTCTGTTACAGGACACCGTCAAGGATACCTACATTTTTGTTCAATAGATAAAATCTTAGTTCACGATTTATTGAAGTATGTATGATACAGGACATCGTTCTTGATGCTTAAAAACGACAGAACGTCGGTGTTACTGTTTATGACAGAGTTTCTGTTACAGGAAGACATCGTTGATATCTAGAAAAGTTCAGCACTGCTTCTGAACATTATGATCTAAACATAGCTTGGTCTTAGTGGATATCTAAATATAACTATGGTAACAGTAAATATGTATTATATTTATTACAATGTGTGTGGTATTTATTAGACCAAACCACAGTAATATGTCAAACAGGGGGGGTTACAATTTGTGTAGTACTAGATCAAATTCGTGGGCAATGTTATGTTTGATCAGTTGGTTGCTAATTTGCAGTGTATGTTCCCATCCTAGGAGGTTTTGGATAGCTTTTCAATCTCAATTACTGACCTATAAGGCAAAGTAACTGATTGTGAGAATAAGCTCATTATTATGTTTATTCAAGATTAAATACAAAAAAATCTGATCGAAACAAGTGACTAATGATCTCAAAATCCTGGCTGAATCCCTGTGTTCGGTTTGCTGAAAAAGGAGTCTTTATCAGACCGAATGTCTGGTAAAATGAGACAGACTTTGGTAATCTCTGAATGTACAGCAGGGGATCTTTGTCTGCATGAGTACCTTTGTTCTATGAGGTTAAAAATCCTCCAGATATATAACACATAATGACGCATACAAACAAAACATGCAACCTTTTCAGGTCATAGGTGAACATGGTGTAACACATGGACTAACAATTGTCATAAAACCAGCATTTCCTAACAGTCATTCCTTAATAATGTAACCAAAAAAATGTCTTATAAGTTTTAAAAATTTAGGCTATTTCTAAATTCTTTCGGTCAATGACCTACATGTACAAATTGCCACAATCTGAAACCCTGTAAATGTACAATTGCAAATTTTTTCAATCTTACAGTATATATATATAATTGTAGCATACTGCAATCTCATAATACATGTACATAATAGATAGCTGCGACATATTGCAGTCTCACTATAAAGACACAACTCAATCGCTTGACAGTCATAAATACACAAATGTACATGTATATTTTTGAATTATCAGGCCATAATTAAAAATATTTCTGATTCCCCTTACCCGACCCAGAAGTGGGTAGGTAGGTAGGGTTATTTGCATCATGATATAAACATTTGGTATACAGCAAAATGTGGAAAGACAACTAAAATAACTTTTATTAAGATAAAACAAAAATGCATCTTGCATGACTAGAATACTGAACAAAACAGACTAGAAAGAATAAACGTAATAGACTAAAATATAAACCTTTATAAATGTGAGGCAAACAAAAAATAATTTCTTCAATTGATCACAATTCAGAACAATGTTTTAGTTTTGGTTACTAGTATCAATAAATGTTCATGCAAATATTTTTCAGTTAAATGTTCTTCTGTATGTTTTTATCTAAAAATGTAACAGGCTAATACAGCCAACAATCCGTATCTAATTGTCCGATCCGGTTCCGGATTTTACATCATAAATGTCAACTTCCGGTTTTCATCCCTTATTTTTTTCAGTTGAGAAAATGAATCTGTTGTCATCTTCAATATATATGCATCTCAAAACAAATTCAATTAAACATACGCAATCATGGATCATCGAGGTATGTGGAAGTCAACATATTTCTGTGTTCAGTGATATATTTCAGTTGTATAATAAATATTAATCAGCAACTTGGTGACCGTTAATTTGCATCCCTCTCCGAGTCCTCTTTGTTAGCTTTTCGCTTGATTTTTTCCCCGGGAATCGCATATTCAACAAATTTTAAACCCAACATGGCCTTCACCTGTGCAGAGATACAATTTTTTTGTGAAGACTGGGAATTTTCAGCAAAACGAGTTTTGATCGGAAAAAAAAGTAACAGCAAATTTCCAATAAAAAAATTTCAGACGGCCGATTTTGACAGGGTCGGTCGGGTAAGGGGAAACAAACTTAATTTTAATTTTGGCCTCATTCCACAATCAAGCTGTAACTTAACCAAAGGACCGCATCAGATTTATGACAAATTTATTAGCAATTTGTTGGCGTCTTATATAATATAAAATGTACTGTTACATTACTGATGCCTTAGTCATTTGTAAAATGGACACCAAATTGGTCACTCGCGCCGAAGATGAACATGCATCTCTACATATATTATCCCTTGTCAACGTCAATAGTGTCAACCCAAAAAAACATAGTTCTGGCCATATATATTACTAAATTAATATATTATTCATTAATAAAGTAAGTAAATGTGTGTAGTAAATGAGTTTTTCTTTATTTCAAACCAAAATTGATATTTATACCCATATTTAGACTTTAATTTATTAAAATATTCTTATACTTCATAAGCGTTTCAATAACATAAGTGGGCCGTATTGCCAATATATGACTATGACACAAGAAAAATGGCGGCCGGAGTAGGTGGGCTGAAACCAGCTTTTGGAATATTTATACGCTTAGCACCATCACATGAACTACAAAAGGATGTTAAGCATGAGCTGCCCGAAAATCTTGGCTACTATGCATGTACAAGTATAACAAATGTAGGTAAATACAATTTTGCCATTGAAAAACATTTTCCAACAGTCCGGGCGAACTCGACTAATCAATATGGCCCACCAATAACAAAAACTATTATACAAAGAAAAGTAGAAAATCCATCACAATACTTTTTGATTTTAACCATTTTATTGAGCGATGATATCCATTGCAATCTTGGTCCTGTAAAACATATGTGCACAGATTGTAATAAGCCAGTGAAAAGTAACCAGAAAGCTATCCAATGCGACTTCTGTGATCTCTGGACACATTTAAAATGTACGAAGCTAACTGTATCAGAGTATAGCCTGATGTCGAAAAGTAACAACTATTGTTATTGTGATTGCTGTGAAGATCGACTTCCAAATTTTACAGACTCGTTTTTAACAATGTTCACGTAATCCCGAACTTAGCACGTCCGTAGGTTCAGAATGTGGATCGATCGAAGTAAAAACATGTCCGATGTCAAGAATGAGGTCGTAGAACCAAACATATTTGATGAACATAAAGACGTAATTAAACATCCAAATAAATTCCAGTGTGCATATCGAAATATTGACAGCTTCAGAAGTAACTTCCAATCGATCAAAGAGCTGTTAAATGAAAATCTGGTAGACATGATTATCGTCGGCGAAACCAAACTCGACGAAACATTTAGAAATGGTGAATTCCATGTAGATAATTTTCATCTTTGGAGAGCAGACCGGACAGCAAACGGCGGATGTCTTTTCGTATATATCCGCTCTGATCTGGCATGCGAGAGAAAAAACAAGCTAGAATGTGAACATATAGAATCAATCTTTACCGAAATAAGTTTCAAAGATAAAAAATGGATAATATCGTATGTTGTCCATATAGACCCCCTCCCTCTGTGATAACATATTTATTGAGGACTTTAATAAAACATTTGACAAAATCTCTACAAAATATGATAATATTATTATAATTGGTGATTTAAATTATAATTATCTAGATGATGAAAAATGTACACCTATGATTGGATTGATTGGTTACAGATATAATATAAAGAAACAACAAAAGACACAAGTACATCAGTTCAAGAACAGTTAAAGTATTAAAGTACAAATATACAAAAACAAACAAAAAACAAACAATCAATTATTTGCATAATATATCATTATGAGGAGAGGGAAGCAACCCCTCCATTTAATAAAGTGTATCTTTTTTCAAATAATTTAACAAATAATTTTGCTACTGATGACATAATTAGCCTATCTTCAGAAATTAGTAACCAAATAAATTTTAGTTCATTACTTAAAAATTGGAAATTTGGGTATTTGTCACTTATAAAATTAAGATAATCAACTCTGATGTGTTCAAGTTTTTTACATGAAATCATGAAATGTTCTGCATCTTCAACATGATCATTACATAATTTATAAATTCTATTCTCAAATTTCAAACCAAAATAGCGACCTCTTTCTACTTCAAGTCTATGTGAGCTTATTCTAAATTTTGTAAATGTATGTCACTCTTCTTTGTTTAAATATAAAAGATAAGGTTCTAAATGGAATATATTTTTGAATTTCCTATAAGTACGTAATTTATTTTTATGTTCGATATTTTTCATCTTATCATTAAACAGTTTATTCTTCTAAATTGTCTGAAATTTCTCTTTTAAGTTTTGTTTTACTTTCTTTAAAACATAAGTTTCTTTCAAAGTACTAATATTATTATAAATAAATTGCAGATTTAAACATTTAAAAATTTCTTTAATACAACCTACCCAGGATTCTGAGTTTTGATTTGTTGTTTGATTATATAAATTAAAGGCATCAGCTAATATGGAAGATTGATGATTATTGTTCACTAGATGGAACCAACATTTCATCATATTCCATAAAATATCGTAAAGTATTGGATAGCTTCAGAGTTCTCCTCTGACTGCATCATCAGATGACTTGGTTCTAACACCGAGAACAAATTTACAAAATTTTGTATGATTTTTTTCAATATGTATCTTACTAATTTGATTACTTAAAAAGTCTTCATGATTTTTAGCAAATTTAGATGGGGAGAAAAAGACCCAAATTTCAGAGCCATATAAAAGTACAGGTCTCACTGTATGATTAAAGACATGTAATACAGTTTTAATTCCTGGCATGTCAGGTGTAAACAATTGCTTAAGTTTGAAAAGAGCCTTCATGCCTTTATTATAAATTTCCTTTCTAGCTACATTTACACACCCAGAGGAAGAAAAAAACCATTCCCAGATATGTATGCTGTTTAACATTTTCTATTATTGTATTATTATATTTTTTTTCAGGGCCTTTTAGCCTGCTATTCTTAGAAGAAAGCAATACCTTAGTCTTTTTTTTGTATTTATTGACATTTTCCAATCAGTAGCAAAATTATATAGTTTATTTACACAATTTTGAAATCCCCTCTCAGTAGAAGATAACATAACCACATCATCAGCATACATTAAACAATTAATGTCATAAGAATTCAGTGAAACTGGATCACATGTTTTATCAAAGTAAGATAGGAGATCATTAATATACAAATTAAACAAATTAGGTCTAAGATTATTTCCCTGACGGTCACCAATAGTAGACTTAAAAAAATATGATCTTAAATTGTTGGATTTAACACAAGTTTCGGTATTGTTATACATGCTTTGGATAATGTTATAACATTTGTCACCAACTCCTGTTTTCTTCAGTTTACATAGAAGGCCAACATGAAGCACTGAATCGAATGCACCTTTAAGATCTACAAAACAAGCATATAGGGGTTTTTAATTAATTTTAATATATTTTTGAATCAGAGTCTGTAGAGTAAACATGTGGTCAGTAGTGGGACAACCTTTCATAAAACCAATTTGTTCTTTGCTTATTATCACTGCATGCAATATCTCATTTTGAGGCAACCAAAAGGTATTGAAAATGTCATATTTTCATTACCTTTTGTTGTATTTTGGATACATATTGAAACAAATCAAAAGGTCTAAAAGATCATCTTTTTGTTCACCTTTTGTTTCTTAAAAGGTATACGAAATGGCCCACTTTTGTTAGCATCAAAAGGTGTATGAAATGCCAACTTTCATATGGTTAAAATATAATCAAAAGATGGACTGCCCAATTAACTTTTAGTAACAAAATATCAATCAAAGTTCACCTTTTTTTCACCAAAATATCAACCAAATGTCATCTGATTGAACCAAAAGATCAATCAAAGTTCACCTTTTTTCACCAAAATATAAACCAAATGTTATCTGATTTAACCAAAAGGTCAATCAAAGTTCACCTTTTTTCACCAAAATATAAACCAAATGTCATCTGATTGAACCAAAAGGTCAATCAAAGTTCATCTTTTTTCACCAAAATATAAATCAAATGTCATCTGATTGAACCAAAAGGTCAATCAAAGTTCACCTTTTATCAACAAAATATAAACCAAATGTCATCTGATTGAACAAAAAATCACCAAAAAGGTGACCTTTCCAAATTGAAATATTACAAAAATTCATTGAAACCTGATTTTGTTCGGATTTTAAGACGCATTTACTATCTAAACATGTTTAAGATCTGAACAGTGTTTAGATTGAAACACGTCTTACTCAAAAGTGTTTAGAAAGCAAACATGTTTATCTCACAAAGTGTTTAGAATCTGAATGTGTTTTACTAGGAAGTGTTTACAATTTGAACGTGTATTACTAGAAAGTACTTAGAATTGTAACATGATTAGCTCAAAAAGTGCTTAGAATGTAAGCATGTTTCACTCAAAAGTGTTTTGAATTAAAACATGTTTATATCACTCGACAAATGAGGTTTTCATTGTTTTCTGTAACAATGGATTTTTTTTAAGTTGCCTTCAGCAAAACCTTAGAAAAAGACATATGTATTTGCTGTGTTCTTGTTCATAAGAATACTCTGTGGAGCGTGAAGACTAAAACTATGCCCAAGGAGACATAGTAGAGACTTTGTTTCAGTTTATCTGACTGAAAATTTGTTAAAAATTGAATAAACAATATGAAAGATCAGATACACTGGCCACTGAGCAGATGATACTAATAGTCCAGTAGAAGGGGCATTATTATATTAAATTAGCATTTATGACAAATAAATCGAAAGTTCATCATTTCTTGTTTACCAAAAAGAGTGGACCACTCAAATAGAGAGCAATATTGTCTCGTGTCTACATTAATAACCATATCACTTGAGGAAATACAGATATATTTAAGAAAAGAACTGAAAATAAGACACCAACATTTAACGATTTATTCAAATCATACAATGTATTGACAGACAACATACAAGTTGACCCACCATTTACATTACTCCGGGTAATTGAGAAACAAATTAAATTACAATATATGGCACAATTTTACTATATTTTATAATTTCCATTGCTGACCAAATATTCATATTAAGAACAAATTGGGACATAATTGTAGAATATTTCTTATTTCCTCTGGTCAACAAATATTCATTTTAAGAATTTACATTAAAAAACCTGTGTAGCAAGGTTTAAAAAGATTCGAAATGAGATTGTATGTTGATTTAAGCCTGTAAGAAAACTTTAAGGTATTGATCAGTAGACTGTAAGTGGCAGCTTCACCAACAGTGTTAATGAGCATGCTTTCTTACACATGATCATTCTGTTAACAAAACTTTAAGGTATTGATCAGTAGACTGTAAGTGGCAGCTTCACCAATAGCGTTAATATGCATGCTTTCTTACATCTGATCATATTGAACA
The DNA here is from genome assembly GCA_002080005.1 of Gigantidas platifrons. NCBI lineage: Eukaryota > Metazoa > Mollusca > Bivalvia > Mytilida > Modiolidae > Gigantidas > Gigantidas platifrons. Next base: position 178,839 of record MJUT01048820.1, read on the forward strand.
TGGACTCTTTAGATAGTGTGCGACATCTAAACTCAAAATATGTGAGTAATCCTTCTCTTCAGTTTTCATTTTTTTTTTTTACAGAATAAAATAAATCAATCCAAATCTAGATTTACAGATTATTTAACCTGCCTAACTGCTACAGTTGATAACAGTCCTTTTCTTAACACTTTACACCAGTTTAAAGCAAGTGAAAATATAACTTTTACCACAATAAATCAACAATTAATCACCAATTATTTACAATAATATAAAATATACACATTCATAATAAAAAAAAATATTGATTCAATTATAATCAAAGATATTTGCAAATAAAAAAAGGTCTTGTTTTCATATTAAGATGCAATAATTCTGAATTGTAACAGGCAAATTAAAATAATCTATCAACTACAGTAGTCATGAAAACACAATGTGAAAAAGTTGATCTTTAAATGAGGTTAAGGTAAGATCATATCTAGCAATGCAATGTATACATCGTACTCTCACAGAAATTGAAAAACTGACTGTTTCACACAATTATTTCAGTCAGTATATTTGTAAACATATGCCCTTCATGATACATCTGCAGACCAATTATGCTGAGTGTAGATAAGACAATATCTTAGAAATTGACACTATAAAAATTAGATGCAGAGCTAAACAAATTATTGATATTTGAAAACGAGATCAACAGTTGGCATACATAGGGCATACATTTCACAGCACAAGGGAATTACTGGCAAATATAAATTGTTTTTGTTTTCAAATTTTTGCCAAAAACATCCCATGACTAAAACTGAAAGTCAACACAAGTCACATCAAATCTAATTCATAAAAATGCTTACTACAATAATGGGTACTGTTATATATCTGCAACTACTCTACATATATATATATATAGTAATGTTATTGAACACAATCCTTTCTGAAACAAATTGCCAAAAAGTAGTTATATTAACATACTTTAAATATGCAACACAAATGTTTTTTTTAATAATCAACAGTTTGATGGACCACAGCTATATAATAAATGAGTTTGCACTTGTTTTGCTATGTCTCACAACTCGAATGTACTTGGTTAATGAGCTACGAGCCACTTCCAACTCTAAACTTAGAATATAACAAAGTTAACGTCAGGTCTGGACCTGCGTCACCAACATATTGACTCAAATCTACTCAAACTAAGAGGTGCATTTCTTAATTGTGTCTTTTCCTGCCTCTTAAGCCTATTTTCAGGCCATCTCTCACAATGTATATTGCACTGATGGTTTTGTCCGCATTATTTAATACAAAAGTCTTGGTGGTGAAATCTTTTTAGATTCCAGGTTGGCAATTTTTTCCTAAAAAGAGAGGTTACCATAATAAATTTTACAAGCAAGAAAGATAAAAGTGTTTTAAAGCTAATATGTTGTATATTATATAATGACAGACTGCTTTAATGGGTAGAGAGAAACAATAAATAGTGCTAATAATACAATGGCAAAATTTCAACAAGGGAAATTCGAGCAAGTTAATATTTTTTATCCCTTTTCTGAAGGGGTCATTCCTTCTATTTTCAATAGGAACCTTTATATTGGGATGTGTAGAACTCAATTTGAGAAAATAAAAAGGCGTTCATGCCAATCATGGGACACGGAACTTCTTAACATGGTGTAATCAATAACATTTGTTAAAATTCTAATACTTACATCAACCTCAGTAATCCAGTCAATTTCATTTTTGTTTGTTCGAAACTTGATTTTCTGTTCCACTTTTCTCATTATTTTCAAAACTTCCAGAATATCATCATTACCTTCCTCATCACTGTCCTGCGAAAGTACCAACACAAATTGTAAAAAAAATGTAAAGAAGACATCAAAATTCAACTAATCTAATGAAATAATGTCTCCAAACCAAATACTAAACAATTTAAGTATTACATGTGTATGTCCATAATACATCCAATTAGTTCATGACTTCAGATAATGTCTTTTTCTGATTGGCTGACGTCCCTAGTAGCAATCTTTGATAAAACATTATATTCACCTCGTGTGACGTCACACGAGGTGAATATAACATTCCACCAAGCTAAACCAAAGAAAATGTCGTGATCAAATCTGATTTTAAGGGTGAAAGAAACATATACATTGTGTCATTTAATAAAACAATTAATGACTCAATTCGATGGATACCAGGATTTATCAACCCAAGAATAATATATTTACCTCGGCCCCTAGGCCTCGGTAAATATAAAATTATTCGGTTAACTAGGAAGTACTGTTTTAGATACCTAAAACTTATGTATCCCCTTAATGCGGCCATCTATACAACAACCTTTCTCGAAAGACAAAAATGTAATGACCTGGACAAGAAAATACTATTGAAAAAAACATTATTTGACCTTGAGCTCAAAGGTCAAGGTCGCACGAAGGTCATTACGGTACACGACACACCGCCTTATGGTCATTGACAGGTCATGCACCCACATACCAAAATATCATTGACCTATTTCGAAAGAAAAAAAAGTTACATGTATCAGAAGACAAAAATGGTATATGGCCCGGACAAGAAAATACTATTTAAAAACAATCATTTGACCTTGAGGTCACAGGTCAAGGTTCAATGAAGGTCATTATGGTACGCGACACACCGCCTTGTGGTCATGCACCCACATACCAAATATCATTGACCTATTTCGAAAGACAAAAAAGTTACATGGTCCGGACAAGCTTCGCTGACAAGAAGCGGAAGCAGAAGAAAAAATCAGACTAAAACAATATGTCACCCTTCATTCGAAGGGGAGACATAATAAATCTGTGTATCCACCTCATTAAAAATCATTAATTGTATATTATCCATTCAATAAGATGGAATGCTGGTACGAAATCAGGGTATGATATAATTTAATTGTGGCTACTAATTTCCTAGATACCTTTTCAAGTCCAAAGATTTCGGCCAAGATTTGTAGTGAAGCTGTCCATCTTTCCAATATTCTTCGTTTTTTAGCTCTGTTTTCATGAGATAAAACTCTTTTTTTATCTGTAATAAAAAAATAATAATAATAGGCATCATATAAAGACTTCAAAACCATGAAGAAGCTATTTGAAAGAAATGAATTAATTCAGATATCAAATACTTTTTCTATTGTTTTTATTAATGTGAATATTGCGACAGGTCGTTCATCGCATTAATAAAAACATGCATTTTTATCTATAGAAGTATTGTTCTATTAGAACATAAAACTCAATCCGAGATCAATATTTATAAGCCCATTTCTAAAAACACAAAAACCCTCCTCTAGTCTATTCGGATTGAGTTTTCGGTAATGTTGGAAGTTGTTCAACACTGTTTATAATGAAAACGTCCCACAAAAGTGATGAATTAAGAAACAAATTAAACGGGGGGTCCACAAAATGGTTCAAAACGCTAGTCTACGCTTCTTGTTCCTCTCCCCTTCTTCAAAACGGAATAGATTGTATTAGCTTCAGGCTAATGTCTTGCGAGTTCGATAATGCCTTACCCCTGAGAAATTAAACTGCCCGAATGTGAACCATTTTTGTACTTTCCAGTCCTTATTAACCAAGTTAAGTTGCATTTATTTGCCATATTCTGGTCATGTGACTAGAATGTCACGTGGTCAAATTACTAAATTTATACTGGGAATATCACGTGGAACAGAGATACACGTTGTACGCACGAAATTTAAATAAATTATATCTTGTTCACCAATATAGCCATGATAACGACTATGTAAGAAACAATTCAACTTTGCTTTTCATTTTATTTCATTTATTTATTTATTTATTTATTTTATTTTTCCCTATTTTTATTTTAGTAAATACAAAAAAATGTATCATGTGTATAAATACGTTTTCACATATCGTAGAGTCATCCTGAATTATTAAAATGAACTTCCAATACTATTCAAATAACTTAAAAATTATACTTTTTTGCATAAAAGTTTTATTTAAAGAAAATAAATTAAAATATCACTGATAAACATAATAATTATACTTACATTGTGATTATATAAAGCAACTAATTCTGTCAAGGTGGTTATGCACTATCTCGACCAAGTTGAATGTTCCAGAGACAAAGGATGTTAACGAAAGGCGCGAAATTGATAAGTAATTTGATACTCTTCTTTACACTCCTTTTATAAATAACTGCATCCGTACTACACAGAACATTTGCTAATGACATCTAGGTCAAATTAAGGAAAATAAAATAATTGAGTGCATGCATATTTATAAACAGTGTGATGCAAAAATGTTATATATTGATTAAACCTACATCATAGGGTGTATATACATCAATGGGTGAATATATTTTATCAACCATTTCTTTAGGGAACGACCATTTAACTTGTTTTTTTCCTAAAAAAATACTCTGATTCCCAATGTTGCTGAACAAAATATTCTGATTTTGGTGGAGGAAAAAAATTTAATCTGATTCAGAGTTTTTGTCATATAACCTAATATTATATTCTGGAAAAAAGATTTCGCGCTTTGCGCGACAAAAACAATTATATTCTAACTCTCGTGTTGTCCGAAACAAATTTTCTGAACGAAAAAAAACCCCATAACCCGCAAGTTAAATGGTCGGTCCCTTATCATCCTTTATTCTAATCATTGCAGTATGCAGTTAAAAAAGTTTAATCGAAATGGAACTTGTGATCAGGGTAACAAAAATATCAAAATTATTTATTTTTTCATTTTTTTTCACAAAAATTATAATCTAGAAATAGGGAATAATTAATGATATTACATTAGCAGTGTTGGGCCAACGTTGGCTCAACTTAGGTAAAAATAACTGTAGCTTGAGTTGCGTTGGGCCAACAGTGGACCGATAGTAATAGAATAACCGTTGGTTGAGTTGTATTGCACCAACGCTGGTCCAACAGNAAAATCGCGGCGATTTTACGCAAAAAAAATATTATTTTTCCAATTTAAGGGGGGGGGCGTCTGGTGTGCCCCCCGCTGGATCGGCCCCTGAAAAATACAGTTGGTGGAGGTTGGGCCAACGTCGGGCCATTGTTGTAACGCCGACGCCAACCGTTTGCCAACCATTCCAACAATTCGCCAATGTTGGGCCATCAAAGCGTTGCTATATATGGGGATATTGTTTTTATTTTAAGTCCATCAACTTATTTTGATTTCCTTGTTAAACAGCTGAAAGTCCAGGAATACACGTTTCAGTCATTATATATGATTAATAGTGCTAAACGGCCCACCTCACCTTAAGAAACTAAATAAGAGGTGGAAGCTAATATTGACTGGGGATCTAGTTTGCACATATGAGCTTTTTGTGTTTACCAGAGGTGAAAGATTAAGTTTCAAATTTCATGAAAGGTGGAAGTTTGCCTTTTTTAATTGGTGAAAGGTAACCTTACAGAAACTTTTGCATATCATCAAAGATGAAAGACCCCATCTTCAAATTAACAAAAGGTTGTACAAGATTATATTACTGTTAACTTTTGTATTTCATCAAAGATGGAAGATGGTCTGTTAACATTGACAAAAGGTGAAAGGTTATCATACGGTAAACTTTTGTATTTCATCAAAGATGGAAGATGGTCTCTTCACATTGACAAAAGGTGAAAGGTTATCGTACGGTAAACTTTCGTATTTCTTCAAAGATGGAAGATGGTATGTTATAACATTGACAAAAGGTGAAAGGTTATCTTACGGTAACCTTTTGTATTTCAACAAAGATGGAAGATGATATGTTTACATTGACAAAAGGTGAAAGGTTATCTTACGGTAAACTTTTGTTAATCATGAAAGATGGAAGGCGACCTTTTTGTTCTGACTAAAGGGGAAAGGTTGTATTTTGTTATCTTTTTGAATATTTAAAAGATGGAAGATCATCGTGTTTTCATCAAAAGCTGATGAAATATGAACTTCGGTTACGGATGAACTTCCGATCGGCTTTTGGTGAATTGAAAAGGCAAACAAAAGATAATGTTTCATGCAGTGTATATTGCTTTTATCTAAGAAATTGATCAATCTGTTATTCAGAATTTTATTAAAAGTTTTCCTATATTGTCGCTTATAGTGATTCCCCTGTAATTTGGTCTGGAACATATGTACTGCAAACCCAAATTTTACTCTCTCGATTATGATTGGCTCAGCAGAGTTCATGCAGTCAATAGATACTGATCATCAAAAGTAAAAGCACGTGAAGTTTGCATACGTTTCAACCGGAGTAAAACACTTTTTTTCAGGTTGCTTCAAACTGTGAATCAAAGGTAATCCATTGCTATTTGAATCTACTGTACTCAATCATTGTGGGAATATATATTGTGAGATAAAAGCTGAAATAGAATGGGTCAGGGAGTAATGCTGTTTCCTCGAGCCAGTCACTTTTGGAGCAATGACATGAATAAAAATTTCACTTGGTTCATTACTTACATCAAAATCTCTTTACCATGCATATTTGCTTCCATTCGAAATAAAACAAAATCAAACTGTTAGTATTTACTATAGAAAATTCCACCACAAAACATTGTTCAAGTCTGTAGAAAACGATTTTCATACATACCACGTCCAATACGAGCTTCTTGTGGTTTTAATCTTGGTAATATAAATGCTCGATCTCCGTCTTAGCACAATGGACCTGTGATATTATTTTCAAATATGATAAGTCATTCACAAAAATTAAAATCGTACATCTCAACGGGGCTTTTAGCGGGGTCCAGCAAAGCTTGTCGGAACTCTTAATCATATTTGTCATTGAGATATAGTTTTCATAAATGACTGTAGCTGACAACTATGGTACATTATATACTTATCTAATAGCATTATGGTGCTTACAGCAAATGACACCATCCTTTTATCAATAAAACAACAACCAACTTGCGCTTGGTCCGCGTGAGTTTAAAAAATAAAAATGTGGTGTATTTACCGAAACCCAACATAATGCTATTAGATAAATAACACATAGAATATGAAACTTAGAGTAATGTAGTGTGCTTAGAAATATAATAATGCTATCTATTTACCTTCGGCGTAAATGAAGACATGCAATCAGCTTCTTTTTTTTCTTATTTGATAGATTGATCATACTGTTATCCTCCTTTCTTGGAAATTAACAAAACACAAACTCTTCGTTACATGGACAAATCCCATAGCTAATAAATACTTCCTTTTAAATGAGTCAACCTTTATAAATGCGAAGTAACAACGTGATTGAACCGGACTCTGTATCTTAAAATAAAAAAACCAATTAAGGCCATTGTTTATTGTATAAGGTTTCCCACGGGGATGATACTATGATATGATGTCAATGCATTGTTTTTCTTTCGCTTAAGCTTATTTTATATTTAAACATACGTCATATTAAAAAAACGTTCGAGTTGTTCCCATAATTTTAAAGGAGTATTTTTGATTTTTCAATATTGTTAGATATATATATATATATATATATATATATATACTTATTTTTTGCCTTCTTACATTACGTTGTACTAAATTACGTCGGCCTTCTACAGTACTCCAAATATAAATGATTACTTCCTGATAGTAATGAAGTGTCACGTAGTCGAATAAAATTATTATTTGATATTTTTGACATCATCCATGGATCTGAATTTTGCTTAATTTCTATATCTTTATACGATGCTACAGAGTTAAGAACTGCGTGATTAACATTTGGGCAAGGTGTTCCGACCGGTCAATTTGATTGAGTATTTTCTGTGAACTCTTTTTTCAAATAGCACTTCAGTGATCTTATACGAACCATGGTATTTTTGCCCGTGTGTTCATTTGTTGTATTTCTGGTGCAACAAGTTATGAAATGGTCACTAATGCTAACCTCGATAAAATCAGATAGGCAAATTGTTTCACCATTATAACATAAAACATGTGGCTATTAATGAACTAGAGGAAGAACATATTGAGTATATTAGAATTATCTTGATGTAATAATTTTTTTTCGTTTTTCCTGCACATATTGATATCGTGAAGAATGATAATTTCAGTCAGATTTTATTTAAGTAATTGTGTTTTTACTCCCGTGTACAGAAATCAATTGCGTATCAATAATTATCGGGACTAAGATTTATACGTGTTGCAAAAGACCTATATTAAGCAATTACGAATACACGCTTGTAAACAGGAATCAACCGCGTACGATGGTTTTTGTCTTAGCAAATTTTGAATACACGTGCCTTTATGGTTTACACAAAGTAGTTACATTAATCATCAAGACAATATCAGTGTCGTTAATTTTATTTTATATTTGGATGAAAGGTTTTTGATTTCTAGTGTGCATTTTCTTTAAGCCGATAATGAAAATGCATATCTTTGAATAATCTCACTCCCGATCTATAATGCTACAATTCTTAGGAAATCACTATTTATCATTAGGGATAGGATGGTGACTTTTTCTTGTCCCAGAAATATATTAACTTCTCGTTAAAAGTTGAATGGCACTTCCTTATAGATATGGGATCTGCCAATTTCACTTGACTTGTAGATGATCAACCAATTGTAGCTCTATGGTCATAAGTAAATGTTGTTTAAGCTGTTTTTTACAACTCTCAAATCCACATAAAATTAATAGGTAATCCTCTCGTTTGGTGATTGACCTATTGTGATAATTATTTCCTGGACTGCTTCAGGCTGTACATTTAAATAATACTACAGCCACAGTAGATACTTGTATATAGCTACGGTCACAGTAAACATTTATAAATTACAACGGCCAGAGTGGATACCTATGCAACAACAGATATGGCCCCAGTGAATATCCAAATATTACTACGGCCACAGTAGATATCTAAATATAAATACGGTTACAAGTAGATATCAAAATATAACTACGGTCACAATAGATATCTAAATATAACTACGGCGACAGTAGATATCTAAATATAACTACGGTAGCAGTAGATATCTAAATATAACTACGGCGACAGTAGATATCTAAATATAACTACGGTAACAGTTTATATCTAAATATAACTGCGGCGACAGTAGATATCTAAATATAACTACAGTAGCATTATATATCTAAACATAGCTACGGTCACGGTGAATATCTAAATATAGCTACTTCCAAAATGGATATCTGAATAATATGGATTAGGCACAGCCTACAGGCGAGCATCGCATCTACGCATAGACATGTACATGTATTTTATCAGTCTATGATTATGAGTCCACAGTCTCTTGAAGTTCCAAAAACAAAAACAAAATTAGAAAAACAATTTTTCTTATTTGCTTTTTAGTTTTTGAAAATGATTTGATTGATTTGATTTTTGGTGCTTAACGTCACTTTCAACAATATTTACGCTATATCATGGCAACCAGTTTTAGTGGTGGAGGAAGCCGGAGTACCCGGAGAGAACCACCGACCATGGGCAAACAACTGGCATAGTCTATAAACTTTATCACTTGCGGTTGCGAGTCGAGTGGACCCTTTTTGTTATTTACAAAGCCGGGCGCGAACCCACGCCGTATTGGTGATAGCCTTGCGTGAGTTGTTAGATCCAGCGACCTAACTCTTTGAGCCACCCGGGCCCCTTAGTTTTTAAAACTTCAAATGACTGTGATGAGTCAAACGTCTATCATTTAAACAAAAGTATCCTTTTCATCCGGGGGTCGTGCACGGGGGCTTGTTACGATATTTTTGTATCCCTTGACTACTCTAAAAAATACATTTTTGTACACATGAGACACATGAGAGAAGTCGAGGGATGAAAAAAAAATCGTAACAAACCTCTGTAGGTCGTGTTGCTCGTATGTGTTTATGTACATGTTTTGTAAAATAAATGATGAAAGTTCAGAACGTTAAATTTTGACATGATTATTTGTAAAAATGTCAATGATATAAGAAAACAAATAATAGCTTTCATAAAGAAATATATAATCATCCTTTTCACGCACAAATCAATTCATAACTCCGACAGAAAAGGCATAGCATATCGAATGTCTTTCCCCCGCTGATCCTCTTCTCTTGTTGTAAACAAACAATTTTGATCGGACCAATCGGCAGTTGATCAAAATGAAACAAGTAAGAGAAACCAGCTATCTCACGATCCTACGACCAACCCTGGAATATGCAGCAATGGTTTGTGATCCCACCACCCAAACCCTGATACAGACATTCGAAAATGTACAAAGAAGAGCTGCGGGCTTCCCGTCATAAATTATTACACCAGCAGAACACAAGGATGCGTGACAAGCATGTCAACATCAATTGAGAGGCAGACTTTAGAACAACGGAGGAGGATAAGCAGACTCGTTATGATGTACAACATCCAGCATCGACTCGTGGACATCGACCGAGACTTATACCTCAGACCTGGTGACAGCAGAACCAGAGGTCAACATAGGTTCTTCAAGGAGAGGTCTAATTATGACACTCTCAGAAACTCCTTCCAAAGAACAGCACAAGAATGGAACCACCTACCAGACACTACAGTTGGGGCCAACTCCATAGAGGAGCTCAGGGCTAACCTCCAACAATAGGTTAGCCACGCCAACCAGTGTAAATAGTTTTAAGGGTTGGCAACTGAATCAATATTGTTTTTAAAAAATCATCTTTATACTCCTACAATTCTTTATACTCCTACAATTGCTTGACATTGTTTTTCCTTTGTTTTGAAACAATGAGCGACATGATCAACGAAATCGTGTGACGACATCTTTAGGGGCGAAACAAGAAGGTCTAACGATTGTCCATTTTTTAAATAAATTAATCGTTTCATGTACGTTTCCTTCAGTTTCCATTTTTTGGGGGGATTATTTTTAAACTGGATAGTTATTTTTCATTCAAATCAAAAGGCTGTTTCCTGTACTTCACCCTGTAATGATCATTTATCAAACATTAGGTATGTATTCTATAGACATACATCTATTTTGCTAATAGATGCAACCTATGTGATAGAAAATGGCCTATATATATATACAAGATGTACCAATTTCTACCCAGAGTTGTCGGTCCTTACACCCACTCCAATATCTGTCAACGGCTCATGCCAAGAATCTTGGCAAAATCCGTTCATTAAAGGGTAACTATATGTAAACCGGTTATAATGACCCCATGTATTTTAAAATATGCAAAGAATACCATATAACTAATATTTGAGAAACTTCTTTGTTTATTTTCAAACGAAGATAAGGGATTATTTTTTATACGGTGATCAGTCATACAGCGCTGTTCTGGTTCCTTGTTGTAATAGCTTCTATTGTTGCTGAACATTACACTGGTAATATTTTATTAGAAGGAAACCAGTTTAATACAAAGGTAGACTACTTTTTAGCCGTTGACAGAGATTGGAGAGAGTGTAAGGAACGACAACTCTGGGTAGAGATTGAAGATGTACGTTAGTTGGAACTAACTTTCGTGACGTAATAGGTTAGGAATGTGGGGAACCCCAGTGACGTATTTGTAAACATTGCGGAATCTCTGTGAGGAAAATCTCAACGTACCCGAGATTTATCTTACTAATTTTAAATATAAAGACATTCTTTTCACATTGCTGGGAACTGCACCGTTCAATGCATAAACAATTATTCGGCAACCAACTGTAAATCGCAGGGCAATGATTGTTTACTCTAAAAAGTGTCAGTGACAGCGATCATGAAATGAATGACGTGACGTAACAATACTTGTGTGACGTAAACTATAGCGATTGTCATTTTTTTTAAATAAATTAATCGTTTCATGTAAAGAAGCTGTACAGATTCCTATTATTTGTTTGTTATTTTTAAACTGGATGCTTATTTTTTTATTCTAACTAATAGGCTATTTCCGGTCATTCTCTCCGATTGTCCATTCTATGCTGAAACTTAAAAACCACTTCCGGTTGGTATTGTTAGTATATTGATTCATCTCCTTACACACATGTTGCTGTTTAGCTCGCATCTTGAGATGCTCGCTAAAATTATGACGATAGTGGATATCTAAATATAGCTACGACCACAGTCGACATTTTAATATCAGTATGGTCACTGTAGACATTTGAATATCACTACGGCCACAGTGATTACTTAAATAGTAATAAGGCTACCGTAGGCAGTCATATATAACTACGTCCAAAGTGGATATATAAGTATAATTACGGCCATAGTGGACATGATAACTGTTCCAAAATACACATTTGAAAATAACTAGGACCACACTGGAGATCTAAATATAAATACGATTAATGGTTATCTTTATATATACATATTCCAGATTGGATATCTATATAACTACGGCTTCTGTAGATATTTCAATGCAACTACATGGATGTCCACAGTGGACATATACGGCAACAGTGGATGTCTCAATAAAACTACGGCCATAGTGAATATTTACTATAAGTAGGATCATAGTAGCTATCTAGATAAAACTACAATCACAGTAGTAAATATGATTATGGTCACAGTAGAATACACCTTTGGTATATTCAAACTCTTCTTACAAATAATATTGTATTTAAGGTCAATCATCAACGAGCGAGGATGCGAGATATATATATAAGGCCAATGAATCATTTAAAATAATTTTTATTTGATTATATGAAACGACACATCTTCGCAATTCCTCACCGATACATTTCAAATGACAACCTCTTTTCAGTGATTGATATGCTCCAGTCAGGTAGTAAGTCCCTATCTTGAATTACATTGCAATAAAAGGTTGGGTAGATGCCTTTAATTTACGGCGCTACATAATTAAAACGACTTGATCTTGTTGTTTTGTTTGTAATGCTTTTAAATTTGATAAAGCAGAATCAATTAGGAGTGACTATATTGTGGGCATGATTAAGATAAAGATGTTTCACTCTATTTTCAACATTTAAAAATCCTAATCTGTATAATTCGGTTTGTTGCATACTTGTTCTAAAACCCATGCTGTAATAAACTAACTGGTTTGATTTGTGGCACTTGCAATTTGTTGTTCAAAGCTAGAGATGAACAAGTATATATCGGAGGAACGGGAATAATCAAAATGGCATTTCAGTAAAAACTCACGGTCCTTTGTCCATTCCTGACTTATCACCGAGTTTGTAACTAGATTAATACCATTGGTGCAATTGTGTTTTTCAGTTCTTCGTCGATTTACTGATTCTGATTTCCCCTTCGGTATCTTCAAAATCAGTCCCAATTTCTCTTGATTTTTAATTTTTTATAGTGACTTCGGTATTTTCTAACTTGTATTTAATGTTCTTTTTGTGTCAGAAGATAAACAATTTGCTTTGCTATGCATAAATCTCAAACAAGAATTAACTTTTTCAATAATGATGTGGACTGTTTTTTTCACCAGACCAATTTCATTCTATAGTAATAACTAAACAGTTAATACTACTTTCAGGTTTCACTAAATGACTATTACAATTAATTTGAAAATCAGTTCTGGGTTTTATTTTCACTTTGCTCTAAAAAGAATGCATTCAGTTTTACCAAGGTGCAACAAAGCTTGAGGTATGGGAAAATTACAGACAAGTCAATTACGATATACCACAAACACTACCATTCCGAATTGGGGGAGGCTCGTATTTCACAGGACTTACATATTATACACGTTTGGATTCAATATATAGATAGACTGCATGGGAGAAACATAGCACACTGCAATAGGCTAAAACATTATGTATGTTTATAGATTAAATGTAGGTAATTCTCCCGAATTCTTTCCAGATTTACGAAATCGCCATAATATTAGTCAATTTACAACAGATTATCAATATCCCACCAATCAAAATATTAGTCAATATAAAACAGATTATCGATATCCCACCAATCATAATATTAGTGAATGTACAACAGATTATCGATATCCTATCAATCATAATACTTTGCAATGTACAACAGATTATCGATTTCACACCAATCAAATCAACTTCCAATATTTTGAATAGTTTAAGCACAGATTGAAACAAAACTACAGTAAGACGACAGACCTCTGTCCTTGAATGATATCAGATGTAGATATTTAGACAATAGTATTGGTATTATTACTCTGAATGTCTTTGGTGATTTACAAAAAAAGAAATGTATCTAAAATGTATTGATAGTATAAAGATTGGCAAATAATATTCCTTTAAATTAAAAAACTATTTAATTTCAACAATAGCAATGAACAATAACAATGAACTGTCGAATATCTAATTTTCAAACCTGGAACTGGCCATTGTTTTACGAGACGACAGCATCAACGTTAAAGAAAAACATATAATACATTGTAAATTGTACATTTTTAAAAGGCCTAGACTCCACCTATTTAAATGACGTAACATTGTTGTAAGCTACGCCAATCAGCACAGTAATGACTCCAACAATAGTACTCTGCCAGTGCATATTATAACGACACTATTTATTCTTTGTAAAATTATGCTTCGCTAATATCATGTCAATTATAATGAAAGTTTCTTAAGCGAAGAGTATTAATCAAATATAGTACTTACTGGAATAAGAAATAGTTGTAGTGCATTACACAATGATTTATTTCATCCTAATTTGTTACATAACCCATCTTGCTCTTGTTGAAATTACACGGATATTGCTGAACAGTTTATTGTTTTTTTCTTGCTAGAGATTTTTAGCACAAAGAGATATGTCTATTCCGCTCTGTTGTCTGAGATTGTACATATTGACTTAAACATATAGTTGTTTGTTAACGAAATGTTTACATAAATGCTAATATTTGTATTAAATGTAATCTGGTAACGAACAGTTTGTGGCTATGCATAATTCCTGTGAAAGATTTCCCTGATTATAGCTGACCCAACTGATACTGCAGTGTGCATGTTCATATTGTTGATAAAAGACACCAAGAATTCCAGATTGTTTTATTTGAATAATGTTACTATATAATACACAATGCAATTTCTAATTAGTTTGACATTTATCTAGTCACACATTTTAGAACAATAAAACAAACTGGAGAAAACTTATGTTGTAAAGTGACTGTTTCGCTAATGTGGATAACGCTTAAAAAGTGAATCAAGATCAGTATTTCCAATGTACCAAGTTTATATGTTTTACGAATAAACATTCCCCCATCATTATCCACTTTATTGTAAGTGTGTTTTAAGAGATACTTGTAGAATGATATGTCACAAATTAAATACATGTACACCATAAAGTGGGCAATAATGTGAATTTAACACTTTCAGGTTTTGAGGATTCAAAGTAGGAATAAAACAAAAATATCATATTGATATAAAACTAGCCTTGTTCTAAACAAATATATGCCATCAGTGATGACGAGATAACTAGTATGACAAAATAAATCATGTTCATCGTGTTAAAAGGATGACAAAATAAGTCATGTCCATCCTACTAAAAGAGTGACAAAATAAATCATGTCTGTCTGTTAAAAGGATGACAAAATAAACCATGTCTCTCATGTTAAAAGGATGACAAAATAAATCATATTCATCGTGTTAAAAGGATGACAATATAAATCATGTCCATCGTGTTACAATGATGACAAAATAAATCATGTCTGTAATGTTACAATGATGAACAGTAAATCATGTCCATCGTGTTACAATGATGACAAAATAAATCATGTCCATCGTGTTAAAAGGATGACAAAATATATCATGTCCATCGTGTTACAATAATGACAAAATAAATCATGTCCATCGAAATCATGTCCATCGTGTTACAATGATGAAACAATAAATCATGTCTGTCATGTTACATTGATGAAAAATAAATCATGTCCATCGTGTTACAATGATGACAAAATAAATCATGTCTGTCATGTAAAAAGGATGACAAAATAAATCATGTCCATCGTGTTAAAGGGATGACAAAATAAATCATGTCCATCGTGCTAAAGGAATGACAAAATAAAGCATCTCCATCGTGTTAAAGGAATGACAAAATAAATCATGTCCATCGTGTTACAATGCTGACAAAATGAATAATGTCTTTAATGTTAAAAGGATGACAACATATATCATGTTATCATGTTAAAAGGATGAAAGATAAATCATGTCCTTCGTGTTATAAGGATGACCAAATCAATCATGACCATCGTGTTACAATGTGAAATATGATCACAAAAATCTATACAGATATATCAGCAAACATTAGGACGCCAACCTATAGGATATGTTCTTGCGCAAAATAACGTCCGAAAACAAGTAGGAAACTAGTTGATAAAATACTTACGAACTTTTCAATACAGCTCCTTATTACTGAAAAATGTCAATTGTTTACGCATTTTTTTCTATCCAATGAAAAAAACAACGGTTTATGTAGGCAAATAAAACCTACAACAGACTAAACTAGAAACGTTCCAGATTTCGTTATTATAAGCTGATGATTTTAAACTTAAATTTCTACGGCTCAGATAAAATTCAACTTGAAAAGAAAACAACATATTATACTTGTGTCTACGATTGTGACTGTAACGGGGGACTGAAAATAAGTGGATGGGAGCGGGAATGAGAGAGAATTATTCTAGTCTTGTTTAATTTATTTCATTACTAAAAGTGTTCACATAAAAATTGACGTTTCACGCATTGCTTAGATATAATTTTAAAAGAATCAGATTCACTAACGTTTGATGACAAATATGTAGTTATGTTTTATTAGATGTGGCATTTACTCCATTTCTTTTAATAATTTGGTGGTTATGTCTGTCCACGTAAACACGATAATTAGATTGAATTTTTGTGGCAGCTGGTTTTGTGGCAGCTGTCTGCCTTTTGATATCCTCAGTGTGATTTAATCCTATTCGAACTTCTTTTCGAACAAGGAAACCTCTGAAACATAGACATACATTAATAAAACAAATATGACAAATGACAACGGATATGTTCCACTTGTCGTAAGCACTTCCCGGTCGTTTCCCCCATATGGATGATATATCTCTCAGTTGATCAGATATTCCAGCGATTGTGGTTCCTATCAGGATAGATCGTTGTTTGTTCATTTTCATTTTACCATTGTGTTGTGTGTTCGTCTTAGATTTACGGATTCTGATTACACCTTTGCTATATTCAAACTCTTCTTGTAAGACACAGCAATGTCATTTTCACAGACAGCAGTTTGATCATCCTTGCTTTATCAATGGTTTTACAAAAACATTAACATAAATTCGTACCGACTTGAATAACATTCATATCAACTGTATATATGGTAAAGTTATATGGTCTAAGGTAAACACAATTGTATTTTTTAAGTATTAGTGAGGAATACTGTTTTATGTTGTTGTTTTTTTGTTTGTTTTTTTGTATTTGTTTTTTATTGTTTCTTTTACCTTGTTATTACATATTCAATATAATAAAGTAGAGTTCGTAGATTTCCACAGTCATTTCATATTAATAAAATCGTTGAGTTTAAATTGTAAAATTACTGTTGGATGATCAGATTTAT
>MJUT01048820.1:199348-232711 GCA_002080005.1 Gigantidas platifrons
CCAGCCAAACCACGATAACACCACCACCCCATCCCAGCCAAACCACGATATTACCACCACCCCATCCCAGCCAAACCACGATATCACCACCACCCCATCCCAGCCAAACCACGATATCACCACCATCCCATCCCAGCCAAACCACGATATTTCCACCACCCCATCCCAACAAAACCACGATATCACCACCACCCCATCCCAGCCAATCCACGATATCACCACCACCCCCATCCCAACCAAACCACGATATCACCACCACTCCCATCCCAGCCAAACCACGATATCACCACCACCCCATCCCAGCCAAACCACGATATCACCACCACCCCATCCCAGCCAAACCACGATATCACCACCACTCCCCATTCCAGCCAAACCACGATAACACCACCACCCCATCCCAGCCAAACCACGATAACACCACCACCCCATCCCAGCCAAACCACGATATTACCACCACCCCATCCCAGCCAAACCACGATATCACCACCACCCCATCCCAGCCAAACCACGATATCACCACCATCCCATCCCAGCCAAACCACGATATTTCCACCACCCCATCCCAACAAAACCACGATATCACCACCACCCCATCCCAGCCAATCCACGATATCACCACCACCCCCATCCCAACCAAACCACGATATCACCACCACTCCCATCCCAGCCAAACCACGATATCACCACCATCCCATCCCAGCCAAACCACGATATCACCACCACCCCATCCCAGCCAAATTACGATATCACCACCACCCTATCCCAGCCAAACCACGTTATCACCACCACCCCATCCCAGCCAAACCACGATATCACCACCAACCCATTCCAGCCAAACCCAAGTTATTCAACCACAAATAATGAAAAAAATGTGAGAAAGAAGACGTGAAACAGTCTTTTCAACGTTAATCATGAGTAATGTCAAGTGTCACCAATATCGCGCGTAACGTCATATACATTATTGCAATAATTTCATATGCATAACTAATATTCATGTGTTGCTTACATACTGGAAAGGGAGAAAGTTATAATTTGACTTCTGATATCATTTTTTTTCAATTATTTAAGTGTACAATGAAAAAAATTGTTTATCTTCTTATTACGATAAAGAAAATAATAATACTAACTAATAAGTACATAAGTAATATGTTACTGAAATATAATCAAATCCAAATTAGCAATATACTGTATGTATCTTGATAGATTTTCATGTTAAATGGAATTTGATTTCAGTAAGAAGACTTTAAAGATACCAAAAGGGGGTTCAGAATCCGTGAATCGAAGAACAGACAAGACGTTGACCAAAGTACAAAAGGACAAACAATGATCTACAAAACAGACACATAAAACTAATGATCGAGAAACACGAACCCAAGTAAAAACTGGAGGTGAATCCAGGTGCTTCAGAAAGGTTAGCAGTTCCCATTCAACTAATATACGAATTATGTGTATACGAATAATCATTAATGGAAGTCATAATCGATTATACTATATACATGTATCTGGTTTTCTCTGGGTACTCAATGTTCCTCCACTAATACAACTGACCACCACGATACAACAAAATATTATTGAAAGTGGTGTTAAGCACCAACAAACCAAACCCAAACAGATTGGTGAGATTAATAGAAGTATAAGAGGAATGAACAGTTGCCTGGCATGACGACAAACGTTTTAGGGTTGTGGTATGCAATGCCATTTTGAATAATATTTCAGTTATATCATGGCGGTGAGTTTTATTGGTGAAAGAGACCTGAGTACCCGGTGAAAATCACCGACCTGCAACAAGTCACTGACAAACATTATCACATAATGTTGCATCGGGTACTCCTCGCCATGAACAGGGTTCGAATTCACAACATTAGTGGTGATAGGTATTGATTACATAGGTAGTAATACATCCACCTACCATAAGGTCACGGTTGTTGGTGGTACACTACAGACGTGAAATAGATTGACAGTTGATGTTAATTTACTTTTAACTTGTACTGTCTGTAAAATACAAAAAATATTAATAAAATATAAACAGACTTTAAACAATGAATTTAATAAACACAAAAAACCCAAGAAAGATAACTCCAGTTGCTATACCACAAAGCAATGCGTTCATTGTTCTAGAACGTACAGTTAAACATACCACGAACAAACCACTTCAAGATTATATATGAAAGTGTTACATAATATTTACTGTATGTTATCTTGAGAGGTTTATACACAAAGGAAAACATAGACAGGAAACACATTGAGATTTATAAACAAGTGTGACTAAGTATAACACCAGACGTTTTTTTCTAATATTTTATGATAATATTCAAGAACAAATTGTCAATA
Organism: Gigantidas platifrons; assembly: GCA_002080005.1. Taxonomy (NCBI): domain Eukaryota; kingdom Metazoa; phylum Mollusca; class Bivalvia; order Mytilida; family Modiolidae; genus Gigantidas; species Gigantidas platifrons. Next base: position 201,683 of record MJUT01048820.1, read on the forward strand.
AAATAAAATAAAAAAAAAAACAGCGCACTGTCGTAACATTTCCAATATTCAATAGGAAAAACGGAGATAGTATCAAATTCGCTACCTCTAGCACACACATACATGCCTACTTATTTCTTGACGTGAGGTCAGTTGAAATATATACATTGTGAGTGTGTCATCGTCGAACATATCGAGTAATTAAATTGGAATTAGTTGCATGAAGCTAAACAAATGTCAAGATATGTGAGGGGTGATCTGAAGACGTGTTTTAAAGGACAGACAACACAATGATAAAGGGAAAATGAATGAACAAACAAACAATGATCTGAAGAATGAACCGACTAGTGTATCTCGAATAAGCTTAATATCAAGGTATGACTGATTTATGCTCATTGCTATTGCAAACTAGCCTTCATTTTTCCTTGAGTAATCCAAGAAGAGGTTGAAGATACCAAAGGGGCAATCAGAATCCGTATATCGAAGAACAGATAACACAGTGGCCAAACGAACAAGTACAAACGCTCAAACAACGATCAACAAACATACATATACAATTAAAGATCGAGTAAAACGAACCCCACTAAAAACTAGGGTTGAACCCATGTGCTCTAGTACGGTAAGCTGTTCCTGCTCAACTAGTGACACACATCGTGTTAATCTAGTTACAAACCCGGTGATAAGTCATTCTACTAAAACATGCAAAAAACAAAGGATTGGAGATGCCAAAGGAAGTAATTAGAAATCGTGAAGTGTAAAAGAACAGCCAATACAATGACGAGAAGAAATAAAGGACAACAATTAGCATGAACGCCACAAACACCCGAGATCATTGTGAAAAAAAAATGTACTACAAAAAGAGCTGTTTTCACAGAGTGTTCCCAGATTTGCGGTTGACTAGTCAAAATAAAACAAAATACAGATTGTCTTTCGTCATAATAAATTTTCAACACGTTGACAGTAATATAACAACCACTCCCACGTATGACCTTTATATTTTACAACTGATAAGCATAAATAGAACACAACTCCAAAAGCTGGTGAAAATTAAGGCTCTTAGTTGGGTAAAGCACAAAATAGTACCAGTATTGGGGACAATTGGTCAATTGTTTCACCTAACTGATAACACATATAGTGCTGATGTAGATCATAACCAACAAAGCATATCTTTATATATAAGTTACATAGATTTACATTGGGGCTATATCTGCTTACCAGTGATTATCAGTATTGTTTGTTGATAATTAATATTTCTGCATATTGTTGTGAACATGAATGTTCTTACAGTGGTGGACACTTGTTTCCTAATGATGACCAAATAAAAATGACTTACTGCAATGAAGAGGAGTAAGTGAGCGAAATACACAGCACAAAGAATGGGCAGCAAGCAAAGGCAGTATTGTTTGTTGTGATCTTCCTGGAAAATGATTTTACACCAATGGCAAGATTTGTTGAGGGTAAATTAAAATTAAACTGTAAAATAAAATAATGTAATAGCATTGCTTAATTCAGTATTGGAGCATACATTTCAGATTTATATATGTTTATTACTTTTGATGCGCAAAGTATATATAAATAGAATAAAAAGAAATATTTTAAATGAAAATATGAACAAAATTCACAAAATACGAATTTTATATCTTTCAAATATACCTTTCTTTAATATCGGTTCATATTAAATATCTATGCGCTTTTCAGTGTTTATGTTTGTTATTTAATAATACATGCTAAGATTGCAGTCTTTACAACAAACATTATTTACTTAGCATGTTGATTTGCAAAATTGGTGCATGTCATCACAGATCAGGGATTAAAGTTGATTAGTAGCTGTTAATGAATGAAAATGTTTTTATTTTCCATTTTACTTTTTTGTATTTTATGTATTGCAGGTACAAATGTTTGTTGGAAACGGCTAAAAAGGGGGGAAAGGGGTGTTTCAAATGTTGATTGTTGGAAATGAAAATGCCCATCTAATGCACATGAAGGAGGTGACAGACTATGTATATCTAATGTGGGGCAAGGTATTCCTTGCTATGCAAAATACACCAAAATCAAATTTGTCTAAGCTTCCCTAAGTGGTGGATACAACAGTGTGGACCAGCTAAGTACTTGTATCCTTGATAAATGCTATTTCTAGACAATGAAATGAGTTCGCTTTGTGGCCACATAGTTGTTAAGTACGTTTTTAGTCCATCTGATTGAAATAAAATGTTCATCAACACGATTTATTGTAGCTCTCACAAATATACCATTCCAAAAACCAAAACATCAAGGTGTACAATGATTTACTTATTGTAGATATGGACAGAACGCGGTAAAACTAATTGTTGGTTGTTCAACTGGTGGCTATATGTCATATTTGGCCCTTGCATATGAAGGATCAGCTGTCACAATCAACATTCCAATATTTGTTTAAGAAAAGAAATAGAATGCGTGGAAAAAACAGTGCAAAGAGAAAGGAACATATCCAGTAAATTGTTCATATTGAACAAGTGATGGGTTTAGCAAAAACATTTAATATTCTCACCTTTGCTTTAAGCAGAACAGAAGCAAAACTTTCCAGTGAAATAAGTGTTTTAGTTGCGCAATTTCAAACAATGGACATGTTTCACTGCAAAATCTGGGCTTGTGATATTGTGATTTAATATTCATTAAATTAACATTTTTCTTAATTTTAGTTGTGGTTTATTACAGCCAATGTAATGTTCTAACATGTCATTGCCTTCTTGGGATGATGTGGTCAGTAATCTTGTGATACTTGTCGTATCATTTGTCATTTGAAACAAATCTGGGGATGCTTAACTTTTTCATTTGTGTATATTATAAAGTAGATACATGAAAAATCAAAGAATGGAATGTATTGAAAAATAACACAAACACATAGCAGTGACTACATGTTGGCTTATCATGCTAACTGATAATTGACCTGATCTAACACAGCGCCATCTGTAGTTAAGTGGGGATAATCTCCAGCAATGTTCTCCATTAATAACAGGATGGCCTGGACTTGAATAAATTTAAAAAACAAACACTAAAACCCTAACAACTAAATAAACATAAAAACCACAGGGGTAGATTCATGTAAGCTCTGTACGTTTCTAATCATTTATTTTTAACTTATTTTAATGGATTTTCCTTCTTACTGCTGCTTCATGAAACACAGACCGCTATGCGTATTTACATGTTTCCCATCCAATTTAAAATGAAAATTCAAATCACTTGGCTGTTTTCCTTGGTTTCTTTTAATGTATGTGCTTGCGTCATAATGGACTATAGTCTAAAGACAATACAAAAAAGGAAACTCCCATTGATAATTGCCTTCTGGTTGTTAAATGTTTATGATTATTCATTAGGCAGAATAACATTTTTTTTTCTGGAAAACAATACAATCTTAGGGGTTAGATCCTGTTTTGCAATATGTTTGCTTCACGAATACACTTCTCTATTCTATTTTATTCACTGTTATTGCTATTTCATTTCTACGACATATTCCATGTGGATATTTGCAATGTATCTTTACGTAATTCGTGTGGTTATGGTCTTATCCCCGCCCTGTACGATTTGTGGTATATGTACTGCAAACCCACACTTTACTCTCTCGATTATGATTGGTTCAGTAGAGTTCATGTAGTCCAGGGATGCTGATCATCAAAAGTAAAAGCACATGGTGTTTCTTATGTATCAACGGGCGGAAAAGCTATTTTGTTAAGGTTTCTTCAAATTACGAATCAACGTTAATGCTATTTGAATCTACTGTTCTCAACCAATGGGGCAATCTATATTGTGAGATAAAAGCTGAAATATAATGGGTCATGGAGTAATGCCGTTTCCCCTACCCAGTCACTTTTGGAGCAAAGTCATGATTCAAAATTTGACTTGGCACATTACTTACATCAAAATTGCTTTACCATGTATATTTGATTCCATTCAAAATAAAACAAATTCAAACTGTTAATATTTACCATAGCAAATTCTACCACAAACCTTTTTTCAAATCGGTAGTAAATGATTTTAATAAATTGCATGTCAAATACGAACATCTTGTAGTTTCAATCTTAGTAGTATATATGCCCGATCTCCGTCTAATCACAATAGACCTGTGGTATTATTTTCAAATATGATAAGTCATACACAAAAAATAAAATCGTACAAACGAACATGGCTTTTAGCGTGGACCAACAAAGTTTTCCGGAACTCTGAATCATATTCATCTCTGAAATATAGTTTTCAGTTTAGCATAAATGACTATAGCTGACAACTATGGTAACAGTTACCTACTTAATAGCATTATATTGATTACAGCATATAACACCATCGCTTTATTTATAACACTGGGCCCGCGTGAGTTTAAACATAAAACTGTGGTGTATTTACCGAAACCCAACATAATGCTGTAAGGTAACTAGCATATATAATATCAAACTTAGAGTAATGTAGTGTATTATGAAATAGAATAATACTATATATTTACCTTCGGCTTAAATGAAGGCATGCGATCCTTTCTTGTTTGATAGACTGACTATACTGTTGACACCCTTTATTGGTAACTTCAATAAAAACACAATATCTTCCTGGCACCATTTAAATGCATCTTGAAATTTAATAGCCAACAAAAATTAACGATATTGTTCAATGTATAAGGTTTCCCATGGAAATGATAACATTCCATGATGTAAATTCATTTTTTTCTTTGGCTTAACATTATTTTATACCAAAACATGAGTAATATTAAAAAAAAACGTTTTGAGTTGTTTCCTTAATTTTTTAGAACCATTTTTCATTCAGTTTTACTAGGTGTATTTATATATATACATACTTCATTTGCCTTTTTAATTGTCGTTGTACTACATTGCGCCTTTTACAGCACTCCAAATATAAATGTTTACTTCCTATAATTAAGTGTCACGTTTCCTAATAATATTTGATATTTTTGACATCATCCATGGATCTGAGTTTTGTTTATTTTTCATACCTTTATACGGTACTACAGACCTTAGAATTTCGTGGTTAACATTTCAGCATAGAGTTACGATCAGCCAATTTTATTGAGTATCTTCTTTTAGCACTTTTTTGAAAATAGCACTTCAGTGATCTGATACGAACCATCATATATTTGTCCGTATGATTGTTGGTTGTTTTTTTCTGGTACAAAAAGTTATGAGAGAGTCACTCATGCTAACCTCGATAACACCGGATTGCCCAAATTATCCTCCATTATTGCATACAAATGTGGTATATTAAAGAATTAGAGGAAGAACATATTGAGTATATTTGAATAATCTTGATGTAATACGAATGTGTCGTTTTTCCTGCAAATATTGTTATCGTGAAGAACTCTAAGTTTACAGTCACGTTTTAATTTTGTAATTGTGTTTTTACTCCCGTGTACAGAAATCAACTGCGTATCAATAATATTTATATGTGCAACAGAAGAACATAGACATGTATTAAGTAATAAAGAATACGTCGGTAAACAGATAGCAATCACTTACGATGGTTCTTGTCTTGACAAATTTTGAATACACGTGTCTTTACAATTTACACAAAATATTTACATTAATGATCAAGACAATATTAATGTCGTTGATTCTATTATAGTTGGACCAAAGAACAGGTTTTTGATTTCAGTGTGTGTCTCTTCTTTAAGCCGATAATGAAAATGCATATCTTTGCATAATCTCCCTCCCGATCTATAATGGTACAAGTCTTAGAAAATGACTATTTATCTGTAGGGGTAGGTTGGTGGATTTACTATGCCACCAAAAGAACATGTTCTCTCTACTTCTTGACAAAATTGTGCGACGCAAGTGTTCTATTATTAACAGAAATGTATTACAAATTCGACCGGAAAGCTTCAAATTGATTCATTGGCACATAGAAAGACACACTTCATATTCAAAAATTGAAATGTAATGTTATGCAATTCATAAGTTAAAAATGTGTTATTTTAGCGACAAAAAATGTCAATTGATCCCGCTATCGAGAAATTCATCATATTAAACAATTTATACTCGAACAGAGTCATTAAGCTTTGAAATTTCATATCAGACGAAACAAGTTAGTAATGAGTGTGACTTCCCTTCACACGGATGACTGCCGCTAATCGTCTTCTCATACTTCCCACTAAGCAACGAATTTGGACTTGGGTAAGAAGTTGTCATTCCTGGTGCAGTGCTTTTTTCAAGTAATTTAAAGTTTGAACCCGCGGTGTTTTTTTTTTTCACGCGACGACTGATAATATCCCAGATGTGCTCGATCGGGATTAAATCATGACTCCTGGCAGGCCATATAAGTGTGTTTATCGACTCGCAGCGCAAGTAGTCTATCACAACACGATATCTGGGGGTGTGGCGTTGTCATCCATAAAGACAGACATTGTATTCAGAGGATGATTGTCAAAGTGAGACACAACGCTTGCTTTCAGGATGTTTTGCCGATAGATGTGTCCATTGAGGTTGCCTCTTACGTTAATGGGGTCAGGCTTACAGTAATATGATACACATCCCCACACCATGACTTAGCCTCCTCCGAAAGGAACAGTTTCAAAAATATTACCCTCAGCATAAGCAGTGTTCGGTTGTCGCCAAACGCGCAATCTGCCATCTGTCACGTGCAACAAGAAACGACTTTCGTCCGGCCAATGAACTTTCCCCCACGAGCTCAAATTCCACCATTGCAAACGGAAAGTTTGTGTGCTTGTTTTAGTAACTATCTCTCTACAGGTCTTCCTGAACGATAGCCAACATATGTCAGACGATTTCGGACTGTTCTTGCAGATAGCAACCAATGGCGATATCACTGTCTTTTCAAAACAGTACTGTTGGCGAACGGATTTCGTCTAACTAGCCGTCCTAGGGCATTGCATTCTCTTCGGGATGTTATACGTGACCTTCCTGATCGCGTGCGATCTTTTACGTCATTGCTCAATCGATGTTTGTTAGCAATACGACTGACAGAAGAGTGGTGATGACCAACACGCTGTGCGATTTGACCCTGTAACATCCCTACTTCTCGCATGCCAATGATTTGCCATCGCACTGCATTTCAAAGTTATGGAGGACCCATTCTGCACCCAGAACAAAAGATTCAAGAGTTACCAGTCTACGCAATGTTTCGAAACTGATACGTTGCAAAAGTGGTGATTCCATAACCCTTGTATCAAGACACTGAACGTGCAAATTATTGTTATTATAGAGGACGGTTATTGATTAGGTACAGGTATGTCTAAATTGAAGTTTAAATGGCCATTCAGGTTTAAAATATATATTGAAATTGTCTTTCTAATAAAAAATATTCAGCTTAAAATTTAGTGTTGCAATATTTTTTTTCCAGGTGTATATATCTGGGATCTGCCATTTGCACTTGACTTGTAAATTATTAACCAATTGTAGCTCTGTGGTCACAAGTAAATTTTTGCAACACTTTGTTTTCAAAAAAATAAATAGGCAAGCCTTTCTCTTGGTGATTGACATATTTGTATCTAATTATTTTGTGCACTGCTTCAGACTACATCTAAATAATAATACAACTACAGTGACTTGTACCCAGCCAATGTTGTTGAAACTAACTTCTGCAACTCTTCCATCCAAAAATGGTCGTAGGTAAACCCTTCATTTAGTGATTGACATAGTGTGCTAATGATTTCGTGGACAGCTTCAGACTGTACATTTAAATAATAATACAGCCACTGTAGATATTTGTATATAACTACGGTGACAGTAGACTTTTAAAAATTACTACGGCAATAGTAGATATCTAAATATAACTACGGTCAGAAAATATATCTAAATATAGCTGCGGTCAGAAAAGATATCTAAAGATAACTACGGCCACAGTGGATGTCTAAATATAAGTACGGTCACAAAAGATATCTACATGTAACTATGACCACAGTAGACATCTAATTATAACTACCGTCAGAAAAGATATCTAGATATAACTGCAGTCACGGTAGATATATAAATATAACTACGGCCACAGTGGATGTCTAAATATAGGTACGGTCACAGTAGACACCAACATGTAATTACGGTCACAGCATATATCTTAGTATAACTATGGTCACAGTAGATATCTAACAATAACAACGATTACCGTAGAAGTCTAAATATAACTACGGTCGCAGTGTATGTCTAAGTATAGCTACGGTCACAGTAGATATCTAAATATAACTACGGTCACAGTAGATATCTAAATATAATTACGGCCACAAAAGATATCTCAATATAGCTACGGCCACAAAAGGTATCTAAATATAACTACGGTCACAGTGGATATCTAATTTTATCCCGGCTTGAAAATTATAACAACATTTGATTGGTTTAAACCCCGGTCATAAAAACTCATATTTCCGAGTGTTTGCTAGGCCATATTGCCGGTTGTAGCTAACCATTTAACCGATCAAATGTTATTATAATTTCCAAAACGGGGATAAGATGACGTTAAAGGTCGCGACGTTGCGCTCCAGAATCATATTTAGTTAATTTTGGCTTGATATTGAATATAAAATTGTTACTTTGATCAACTGTAGGTTTCTACCAAAGTTAGTAACCTATATCGGATAACAATTACACGAAACTTTCACATTTTTTACTTATTCTTTCCAAATGGAAAGAAAACGTCACTTTTACGTGGACCGACGGGGTCTAAAATGTCTTATTTCTGACTATAGCCGGGGATGAAATCGTTATTTTCGTTCCTTTCCGTAGATATGGAGATTTTAACACCCCTCATTAACCTGTACACCCTTAGGCTTCGCCGCAATATGAATTTTGCTACTTCAGGCTTTTAAAATCTCCATATCTACGGTAAGGAAGTAAATAACTTATAATAACTACAGTCACAATTGATATCTAAATATAACTACGGTCACAGTGGATATAAAATTATAACTACAGTCACAGTAGATATCTAAATATAGCTACGGTCACCGTTGATATCTACATATACATACATTCACAGTAGATATCTAGATATAACTACGAGCAAAAGGGTAAAGAAAGTAAAATATATCAAGGTTAAGATGTATAAACAATCCACGCAATTCATTACAAATTTTCAATTTATCTATAAATAAAACTTACAATTTAATAATTAACTGTAATTTTCATGTCACTAAATTAAATGTTGTTAATACGTTATTTTCGGGTTAAAGCGGTTTTCAAATTGGAGGTACGATTGGCGTATCGTAGCAACCAAACAACAGGCATCTAAACTTCCGGTTTGTCAGCAGATTACGTTAATCATTAATATCATGATATTCAAGTAGATTTATTCCGATGGCAGGTTCCCGATCTAAAGGAATATTTACAGCATAGAGGCACATAGAAAACATGGATTAGTCAAGTGATGTGAACTTGCCCAAGAATTACATTCAGAGAGAGAAAATAACATCAACAAATGACTACGAACTTTCACAAATAAACAGGAGAACAATAACGGAGAACGGTGTAACACAGGTTGTGTGTGAGATCGGACAAGTGCAGATATGGTCGTCGGATTTATAACTGTTGCCTAATATTGAACAGTGTGATATACTTATATATTTATTAAAAAAGTGTGATTGGAATGATGATCGCCTCAAGCTGTACAAAAAAGACAACGAATATGCTATAGTATGCATACTTCCCACGCTTCCTTCCATCAGATTTACACTGAGGAACACAGCACCAGTCCTTGGAAAGTTTGGACCTTTCCATCGTTACCGTAAATGACGCGCATGACGTTGTATTTACATTCACGCCAGGCGTTGCTACCCAAACCGGAAGTAATGATGCCTGCAGTTTACGTCAAATCACGTGATCAGTAAACGAAAAAACCGGAGTTTCTGCCGGAATGGAAATGACTAGAAAATATCGTATTGTCCAGCAAGGATAAACCATGCAAGCCCTTCAGCTTATTTCCTATGGTGTCCTTTACAAATAATAACTTAAGTGGGTATTGAAGGTCAATCATCAACGAGCGGGAATGTGATATATAGAAATATGAAAGGACAATTAATTATTTAAAATAATTTATATTTATATGAAAGGACACATCTCCTCACCGGTACATTTCAAGTGGCATGTCAATTCTTTCAAATTGACATTGCCGTAAGCAATTTCCGGTCCTTTCATCATTCCTGACTTATCACCGGGTTTGTACCTAGATTAATACGGACTGGTGTCATTGTGTTTTTCTGTTCTTCTGCAATTTACTGATTATGACTATCCCCTCAGTATCTTCAAACTCTTCTTGCACGAGTCCCAGTTTCTCTTCAAACTCTTCTTGCACGCGTCCCAGTTTCTTTTCAAACTCTTCTTGCACGAGTCCCAGTTTCTCTTCAAAAACTTCTTGCACGAGTCCCATTTTCTTTTCAAACTCTTCTTGCACGAGTCCCAGTTTCTCTTCAAACTCTTCTTGCACGAGTCCCAGTTTCTTTTCAAATTCTTCTTGCACGAGTCCCAGTTTCTCTTCAAACACTTCTTGCACGAGTCCCAGTTTCTCTTCAAACTCTTCTTGCACGAATCCCAGTTTCTCTTCAAACTATTATTGGACGAGTCCCAGTTTCTTTTCAAAATCTTCTTGCACGAGTCCCAGTTTCTCTTCAAACTCTTCTTGCACGGGTCCAAGTTTCTCTGGATTGTTCATTGTTATGGCCACTTCAGTATTCTCTAACGTTTATTTAAAGTTCTTCTTGTTTCAGAAGATAAACTATTTGCTTTTCTATGCATACATCGAAAACGAGAATTAACCTTTTCAATAATGGTGTTGGCTGTTTTGTCACCCGATCAATGTTAGTCTATATCAATGCCTAAACAATTAATACTACTTTCAGATTTATTACATGACCATCACAATTAATTTGAAAATCAGTTATGGGTTTTACTTTTAGCCTTGCTCTAAACATAATGTTTTCTGCTTTACCAAGGTGTAGCAAATCTTGAAGTATGGAATAATTGCAGACAAGTCAATTCTGATAGACTAGAAAAACTACAATTGAGAATGGGGCGGCTCGTATTGTTAAAGTGCTAAAATGTTGTACATATTTGGATCCAATATATAGATCGACTGTATGGGAGAAACACAGCACTCTGCGATAGGTTAAAACATGCATGTTTCATCAATTAAATATTGGTAATTCTCCCGAGATCTAACTAGATTTACACAATCGCCATAATATTAGTCAATGTCCAACCGATTATCGATATCCCACCAATCATAATATTAGTCAATCTAGAACAGATGATCGATATCCCACCAAAATAATATTAGTCAATGTACAACAGATTATCGATATCCTACCAATCATAATATTAGTCAATGTACAACATATTATCGATATCCATCAATCATTTTTCCCGTCGACGATCAAGTTTCTGAATTCGCTAGATTTGTCAATATTTTTAATCGCTTAAGTAACTTCAGTGAATGATTTCCCTGATCATAGCTGGTTCAACTGATACTGCTGTGTGCATGTGTACATTTGTTAATAAAAGGCACCAAAAATTCCAGATTGTTTTATTTTAATAATGCTACTATATAATACACAATTACATTTCTAATTAATTTGACAATTGTCAAGTCACATATTTTGAAATAATAAAAGAAAACTCGCGAAAACTTATAGTTGTAAAGTGACTGTTTCAGTAATGTTGATAACACATAAATGTGTATGTACAATGTATCAAGTTTATATGTTATATGAATAAACATTCCCCCATCATTATCCACTTAATTTTGAGTGTATTTTAAGGGATTCTTGTAGAATGATATGTCACAAAATAAATACATGCACACCATACAGAGGACAATTATGTGAATATAACACTTTCAAGTATTGAGGATTCAAACTTGTGCAATGTAGGATTAAATAAATATTATATTGATATCAAACTATCCTTGTTCTACACCAATACAGCAAATTAGTGATGACAAAATAATTAGGATGACAAAATAAATCCTGTCCATCCTGCTAAAAGGATGACAAAATAAAGCATGTCCATCGTCTTAAAATGTCAAATATGATCGCTACAATATATACAGAAATACCAGCAAACATTAGGACCCCGACCTATAGAAGATTGTCATGCGCAAAGAAAGGTCTGGACAAAGTATGAAACTGGTAGATAGAATAATTAGGATCCGTTTAATACTGATCCTGTATATTGAAAATGTCAATTGTAAAGTGTCTACCCAATGAAAGCCCAACGTTTATTTACACATTGCGCAAAAAAAAACTATAACCGATTAAAATAGAAACGTTTCCGACTTCGTTATTATTAGCTGATGATGTCATTTTAAACTTAAATCTTTAAAGGGTAAGATATGTCAAATTTATGAAAAACATAATCTACCGTACTTGTGTCTACGATGGTGACTGTAACAGGGGACTGACAAAAATGGGTGGGAGCGGGGATGAGGGAGAATTATTCTCGTCTTGCTTAATTTATTGCATTACTAAAAGTGTTGACATACAAATAACTTTTCATGCATCGTTTAGATAGAAATTTAAAAGAATAGAAATTCCCTACGTTTGATGACATATATGTAGTTAATGTAATGAAACAAGATTGTTTTATTAGATGCAGTTTAACATAGACTTACATTAATAAAAAAAAAAAAAAACAATATGACAAATGACCACGGATATGTTCCAATTGTCGTAAACACTTCCCAGTCATATCCTATATATGGAGTCAATCCCTTCAGGATGTCCTACTTGATAGAGTGTTGCTGCTAACAAGGAAGCTACTGAACTATGGGTTACTCTTGGCTAAGTTGAAGTCAGCACTTCGAAAGTATTACGATCGCCACCATGTCTTGGTTAACCGTTAAGGAATATCTGTGTCACAAATGACTACGGTATGTTTCACTTGTCGTAAGCACCTTCCGTTCCTTTCCTCATTCATGACTTATCACCGGGTGTTTCACTAGATTAACACGATGATACCCGCTAGTAGAGCAGGAAATGTTTACCCTTGCTTTTACAATGAAAGGGAGGTAATAGAGATTTGTTATCAAGTTTGATAGAACAACATCACATTTACCTCCAATACTTGTTGTTTATAGAACAACATCACATTTACCCCCGATACTTGTTGTTTATAGAACAACATCACATTTACCCCCGATACTTGTTGTTTATAGAACAACATCACATTTACCCCCGATACTTGTTGTTTATAGAACAAACTTGCTTCCTATAGTTTATTATACCTGTCTCATTTATAAATAAAACCAGTCGTTAATACTTCTGAAAGATTGAAGTAGCAAAATATAGAGGGGTACATTAATTGAAAATTAACTACAAATAAAAAGGCTGCACTAAAGGTACACCTTGAAGTACATGTAAATATTCAACATTAGAGCTGAAACAATGTGTAGTGTTACATAACAATTAAAATCCATATACAGTGATGTTCTCAAACGCTATCATAGGCATGATATTATTTTATACAACAATACCATATTAGCAGGAATGACTTTTCTACATGTATATTACACTAAAAGACGAAGTAACACCCATATACTAAATATAGCCAAGCTTGTTGATCCTTCCACCCGGACACATTAGCCTGATTCCGAGCCAACCAGTCTTTACTATTTTTCCTTATTGCTACGTACTTATCGGAGAAAATAACAAATACATATTTATTAGTTCTTAGTTTGACCCGATCTGTGCTAGAACGCACGATATACCACACCCCAGGCAAGCACGCCTAACCATTACATCATCATTGAGGTTCACGTGATTGGGTTGTATGCATGAAGTCTTCGAGAGAGTCAAGGTCGTTACTATCATTCTTTAAATATAGAATTCCACTTTTTTATTATAATTAATCTTTACATGTTGTTCTATGAATTTCTAGATAAGCAAAAACATATAAATAAAAATTACAAAATCATAAACCAATTTACTTTTTTTTGAGAATCACATGTTTAATTTCAGATGAAACAAGCTATATCTGTTAAAAAGTTAAAGTATAAAATACTGCTTTTAAAATTTTGTTAATACTATTAGTTTGAAAAATTCAACAAAATTCGCATTTACTACAAAATATACAGTTAGACAGATAAAAAACAATGATCTTGAGGAAGAAACGTATTAACCTATTTCAACGTTTTATCATTTATCCGTCGTTTTTTTTTAAACACCTGTTGTTGTAAAAGAGTTTCTACTTAATACAGTTTTGACAGCATACTATGTTAACGACTGATATGAAGACAGTACAACTATTACTAAAACACTGAATTAATAGGATATGTCTATAAGGCATGTACGGCTTATCTAGAGATTTATAATACGCTTAAATTATTGTAATAGCATACAAAAGAATATATGTCCAATACATCATTCACAGTTCAATGATTTTTAGATATATCAAACTGATGTCAATATATATGATGCACAAGACTTGCAGTCTTCCTCAGATTTCATTGATCGTATCTTTATGTTACGTTATCAAATAGTAAGTGCATTTTAGGCGAAGGGGATTCCCATGTTATTACAAGATACACGTGGGTGTTCTAAAGTAAAGTTGCCCGTGTGAATTATTTCTATTGCACAGCAAGACCAAAAGGAATAGAACACATGTTTGAAGTGATATTTGAAAGGAAAGATTATCCGGATATACGGGAAACGATATTAAACAATAATAGAAACATGTTTTGTATAACAAAACAAAAACAAGAAAAAAAATAAAAGAAAAATAACAGAAAACAGACAACGGGAGCTCGGGAATAATTGTTACGAAATATTTGTCTATATGATCTGTTTCAGGGCATAGTCCTTACAAACTATCTATGTCACAAAAACCATGGCTTGGCTCTGTTCAATAGACTCACAATATCTGTCCTATCTTCGTCTTTCATGACTTATCACAATAATTTTAATAAACGTGACACAACGGATACCAATAGTGGAACAGGAACTGCTTATCGATTCAGAGCACACGAGTTCGTTCTCGTTTTTAGTGGATTTCGTGTCCATTGTCGGTAATAAACTATCCTCAGGACACAGTTATATATATATTATAAACTCTACAGCATTGAGGCTGTATGTGTACTATGTAGCACTGAGGTTTTAACTGTACCTATTAAGATACTATGACATCCTCCGGTGAAACGTTGTAAAAGAGGATTTCATCCCGTAACACTTTTGTAATTTTCAATGCGCTTTATTGTGATTATGGTCCTCATTGCAGTATTAACTTGAACCACGCACCGACCTCGCTATATTATCATGTCGTACTGATTTGTTTTATTAACTTACAGGAATAAATTACATCATTGTAGAGTAATAGCTGTTGTCATATGTAATGATGTTTATCATTTATACTTCATTACGTTTTTCATTACAACTGAAAAAAAAGATTTTTGACAAATTATCCTCACATCCACTTAAAAAAATGTTAGGCATTAAAACCAGAAATGAATATATATATTTTTTTTTTTTTTTTTTTCGTTTGTTTGTTTGTTTGTTTTTACTTTATTTTATTTTTTGTTTATGTAATTGTATTTGTATTTTTACCTTCATATATGATTTAGAAACAGAGATATTAAATATATAGAAAATAATTTAATAGCGAATATACAGTTGATGTAACCAATAATTCTTCGTTGAGAAGGAAGTACAGACACGTTATGTTTTTGTTTTTATATAAAGATACCATTAATTAAACCATTGATGTGGACACAGCCTGTTACTGTTGTTATAGTAGATGTACTTAATATATAATAATGTTGACAAGACTACAAAACATATGTTAATGTTTCATTAATCTGACGGACTATAAAAGATGTATTGTCTCTACACTGCCGGGTAACACACAACTATTGATGTCATAAAAAAGAAGTCAGGTTATAGAAGATGTATTGTCTCTACACGGCCAGGTAACACAAAACTATTGATGTCATACACACAGAACCATTCGGTATTACGTAAGAAGACCTTGAAGATATCAAAGATGTAATCAGAATCCGTCAACCAAAGAAGGAGAGACAACGCAATGGCTAAAATAAAAAAAGGATAAAAGGACAAACAACGATCGACAACACATACATATAAAACCAAAGATCGAGTAACACGAACCCCACTGAAAACGGGGGTGAACTCAATTGCTCTTGAAGGGTTTGCAGATCCTGCTTCACTAGTGGCACCAGTCATGTTAATCTAGTTACAAACCCGATGATAAGTCATGATAAGCTTGTCTTGTCAGTCAGTGTTTTTGTGTTTGTGGTCTATCTGTATTGTGATGTGTTTGTAATGTCCATTTCTCTTTGATATTCAGTTTTCTGTCAGAATGTGAATGTAGATTTTGGTCTGTTACCTCTAATAATAATTCTCAAGAATAAAGATAGAAAATAGCCCAGGCCTTTAATTCCAGCTTCTGTAATATAGATGATGGTCTGTTATTGAACAATACTTGATTCGACGATTATCTGCATCACATCTATCCAAGTGAGCTTGAAGTGAAGGATACTACTGGTACTCAAAGATCTGTTTTTTATCTTGACCTACGAATGATATCGACAACTGAGGACGATAAAAACAACGTGATAGACATGATGACTTCAATTTGCCAATAGCCAATTTTCCTTGTATCAGTAGTAATATTCTAGCATCACCAGCATATGGAGTTTACAATTCACAACCCAGACACTTTTCTAGAGCTTGAATATTGCTAGTGCTTAGACTGAAGCATATATTTAAGCGAACGATGGTCGTGATCGCATGGTTGTTGTATTAACAACTACCTATGCAATCAGTGCCTATCACCACTGATGTTGTGAGTTGTAATCTCGATCAAGGTGAGGTGTACAACACTACGTGAAAAAGTTTGTCATTTACTTCTGACAGGTCGATGGTTTTCTCCGGATCTTCCAGATTCCTCCACCAATAAAAACGAACCGGCACTATATAAATGAAATATTGTAGCGTACATTTTCTACACCACCAAGATATAATGGAATGATCCATTAATGATTGTAGTCATTTATAGGTAAACTGCATACGCCTTAAACACCCCTATGATAGAATGGAATACTCCATTGAAGATTTTAGCGTTTCAAAGAACGGGGAATGTAAACTAATGGACGTAATGTATTCTATTGTTTGGTATTATAATAAAACAATGAATATTGAATGCAAAATTAAAGAAATTTCTTTATGTGGATGGAATCTTATAAGTACCATTCGAAAGAACATGGTTTCATTCCGAACGGGTTTTAATTAGGTCCGGGTTACTCATTTAGTTAGCTTTACGTGTTGTGTTTTTGCTTGTTTTCTTTGTTCGGTGTCATATGTCCAGTATTGCCAGTGTCTCTGTATTCTCAATTTTTTATTGCAGCTTTGGTTTTCTCTAACGTTTATTTTCCACACTGGAGGTCTTGTTTTCAAACAGTGTTTACAAATGGAAGTCAGAACACATTGGAATAGTGAAGGCACACTTCATAGAGGACACTCTTTTGATATCTTCAGACTCTTCTTACATTGTGTGTTTATGCTTTTGGTTGCCTTTGTTGAATGATTTTAGAGAGCATGCTTGTTTTTTTTTGTAGAACATGAACTACCTACCCATTCGGAGAGTCTTTTTTTTTGGCCATTGCATTGTATGTATACTTTTGTTGTGCTATGCTGCATTTTACCATAAATGATGGTACAAGCTGTAATCAAGACATTAAGGGATCGATCGTTGCGATGTGCAACTGTATTCAAGCAATTGAAATTCATCGAAATTGAATTTAAAATTAATAGTCTGTTGTTTGAAGTTAGCCACTGAAAGACAGAATATTGTTTTTTACGACATTATAACGATGTATCACTGATGCCACTTGTAGAAACTGTTTATCCTTCCGGAGCACATGAGTTCTCCGCCGGTTTATAGTGAGGGTTCGTATTACTCGATATTTAGTATTATGTATAGGTTTTGTAAATCGTTATTTATTTTTTATCTTTTTTTCTTTCAGCCTTTGTGTTGTCTTTCCTTCTTTGATTTGCGCATTCTGATTACCCCTTTGATATCTTCAAATTCTTCTTGGGTACATGCATATTTCTGGAAATTAGACATCTTGTTCTAAAAATATTCATTCAAATTGTAGCACAGCAAATGAGTTTGTAAATACCAAAGGGGTAGTCAATTCGGAAAGCACTGACAATGCAATGGCCAAAGAAACAAAGACAAAAAGGAAACAATGGTCGGCAAACTACTGCACATGAAAATGAATATTAAACAATTCGAATCTAACGAAAAACAGGGTTGAACTCAGGTGTTCCGGACTGGCTAACAGTTCCTGTTCCATTAGTGGTATTGGATATTATTTAGATTATTAGTTGGGTTCGTATTGCTCAATCATTAGTTGTCTATGTCATACTTTGTCTTTTTTCTTTTGGCCATTCTATTGTCTGTCCTTCTATATACGAATTCTGATTATCCCTTTGGAAATTTTCAATCTTTTCTTGTGAATTCGATTCCATGCCGTTTGTTTGGTGTATGCATGTGATTAGTGGTATTTTCTTGACAAAGACGTTACTGTTCACAGGTGATGAACTAAATAAAATTAAAAAAATCAGACAATTTATATTTTATTACCGGTATTACAATATTGTATACATTGTACATGAATAATCCACATCAGAAAAAAAGAAATATTTGATAAAAACGATATCAGCACTAGATATATTAAAGCACTACATTCATCAAGCAATACACAACAAATAAAAAATCAATACACAAATATTTACAATGTGTCAAAATAAATAATAGAATATAACTAACGAAACGACACAAAAACTAGATTGTTCAGGTAACATCGCGAACTGTAAGAATGATGACCGTAGACTACACGATGCTTTTCATGCAACATTTGATTAGAATTCATCACAAAAATTAACAATCATTTTATTTTTTAACTCTTATTGAATAAATGCGTCTGGCGTGTAAACTTATATGTTTAATGAAACTTAAAAGGGCCGATAATTAATATTAATCAATTGCAACAAGACTTAAAAGGAACCGATAATGTATTCAATCTTTGATTATCACTTGAAAGGAATGTATATTCCTACGGATTACAATTACCTTGGCTTGGGTCATCAAATTCGTTTCAAAAATAATCCCTGATAAAATAGATTACCGACACAGTCCGCTTGGCACGCGTGTACACAAAGTGATCAATAATCTGACATGTTTTAAAGGTGAATAGGCGACGCTAACCGTTTTACAAACAAATATTATTTGTGTATTAAAAAAGGATGTATGAATGGAAAGTTAAAAAGTGTCAAAACAGTATTTTCATTTATGGTTTTAACTTGGTTTTTTTTTTATTTTGACACATTAAGACAAATATTGTAAGTTCGAAATTCTCTGGAAAAAAATCACTTCGAATTTCGACACATCGAATTAAAATTACATTGTTTTCCTTTTCTAGGGACCTCTAAACATACTCGAGTTATCCGAGATTTTGAATCATCCGAGTTCGAGTCATCAGAGGTACAAATGCATAGGACTAACGGGAAATATGCCGGGACTGGAAAATTACCTCGACACATCCGAGATTTTGAGTCAACCGAGTTCGACACATCGAGGTTCGACTGTACATTACATAAAGTTTGCAAGTGACTTACGACAGCTGAATGGTTATCTCTTAGTGCTTATGATCCCACCACCCATTACAACTAACAGCTAAAATATAACTGAATTATTGTTGAAACCCATAACCAATACCCATTAGCGATATTACTGTGTTATGAATTACACACCTGGAAACCAGCAGGTACCGTAATGATCTTCCTATTTAATTGTAAATTAAACTCTTGGAGACCAACAGTTTATATATAAATATACAACTGTTGAGATGTTTTGATGATACAAAAAGTACAATTGAGTTCTTATCGATTTCAAGGACAGACCGATACCTACATATTAAATACAAGTTAGAGAACCGAAGAGGTAAATAAGAATGGAAAACCCAGAGACATCGGCAACATTCGTCACACATAATACACAGAACAAAGAAAAAAGAAAACAAAAATACGAATGGAAAACCCAAAGACATCGGTAACATTAGTCACACATAATACACAGAACGAAGACCAACACAACAACAATAAGAATGGACAATCCAGAGACATCGGTAACATTAGTCACACATAATACACAGAACGAAGAAAAAACAAAACAAAAATAAAAATGGACAACAGAGACATCGTCAACATTAGTCACACATAATACAGAAAACGAAGAAAAAACAAAACAAAAATAAGAATGGACAACCCAGAGACATCGGTAACATTAGTCAGACATAATGCACAGAACGAAGAACAACAAAGAAAAAATAAGAATGGAAAACCCAGAGACATCGGTAATATTAAGCACATATAAAACACAGAATGAAGACCAGCAAAACAAATATTGTTACAATTAACATTTTTAGATTCAGTTCAATCAGACAATTATAACAAGACCTCATACGACATGTCTGATTGTTTATTTTCTTCATATTAGACTACATTCCTCATTTGTTCACAGCAGAAGGTGAGGCTGTACTGCCTTCCTGTAGAACACTTGTCAAATCTGTGTGTCCCCAATTTATTGACAGCTGTAGAGGTGTCATGCCCTAAAAGAGTAAATATAAAACAATATTTAAAAACAAACAATTTCTCATCAAGTGTTCACAAACAACACAACTTTATACTAAAAAAGTATTTTATAAACAATTTAGTTGTCATCATCACATAGAAAATTATTTTTTGTTACAAATCTTTTTAATATTAACATGTTCTGATTCAGTTCAATCACAAGATTAAAACCGGAACCCACACGACGTGTACTATATTTTTGTTTCCATTTTAGATTACAATCATCATCCGTCATTTACAGGGTTTACGTGATTGTCTTAGTTATACTGAGGGTTTAATTACCTCATTGTCCACAGCAGACAGTGAGGCCCCTGCCTTCATTAGAGCCTTTGCCACATCTGTGTGTCCCCACCTTGCTGACAGGTGTAGATGTGTCTGGCCCTAAAACAATCAATATAAAGCAATATCTAAATACTAACAATTTCTCATCAAATCTTCACAAACACAACTTTTATACTTGAAAAGTATTATATAAACAATTCGGTTGTCATCATCACATAAAACATCTTTTTTTGTGACAAATCTTTTTAAAATTAACATTTTCTGATTCAGTTCAATCACACGATTAAAACATGACCCCACACGAAATGTCCTATATTATTTTCTCCATTTTTGAAGATAATCAACTTCAGTTTTCTTGATTCTGATATGAAAAAAAATAATTTTTCGTAACAAATTTTGTTAAAATTAACATTTTCTGATTCAGTTCAATCACACGATTAACATATGATCCCACACGACATTTATTATATTTCATTTTCTTCATTTTAGGTGACATTCCTCATTCGTCAATTATAGAGTTTAATATTTGATTGTCTTAGTTTACTGAGGGTTTACTTACATTGTTGTCCACAGCAGACAGTGAGGCCCCTGCTTCCAGTAGAGCCTTTGTCAAATCTATGTGTCCCCACCTTGCTGACAGGTGTAGAGGTGTCTGGCCCTAAAACAATCAATACAAAGCAATATTTAAATACGAACAATTTATCATCAAATCTTCACAAACAACACAACTTTTGTACTAGAAAAGTATTTTATAAACAATTCAATTGTCATCATCACATAAAAAAAAAAAAATTTTCTGACAAATATTTTTAAATTAACATTTTTTGATTCAGTTCAATCACACGATTTAAATATGATCCCACATGACATTTATTATATTTTATTTTCTTCATTTTAGATGACATTTCTCATGCGTCACTTAAAGAGTTTAATATTTGATTGTCTTAGTTTACTGAGGGTTTACTTACATTGTTGTCCACAGCAGACAGTGAGGCCCCTGCTTCCAGTAGAGCCTTTGTCACATCTGTGTGTCCCCACTTTGCTGACAGGTGCAGAGGTGTCATTTTCTAAAACAAACAATATAAAGCAATATTTAAATACTAACAATTTCTCATCAAATCTTCACAAACAACACAACTTTTGTACTAGAAAAGTATTTTATAAACAATTCAGTTGTCATCATCACATAAAACATTTTTTTTTGTGACAAATCTTTTTAAAATTAACATTTTCTGATTCAGTTCAATCACACGATTAAAACATGACCCCACACGAAGTGTCCTATATTATTTTCTCCATTTTTGAAGATAATCAACTTCAGTTTTCTTGATCCTGATATGAGAAAAAAATCATTTTTCGTAGCTAATCTTGTTAAAATTAACATTTTCTGATTCAGTTCAATCACACGATTAACATATGATCCCACACGACATTTATTATATTTCATTTTCTTCATTTTAGATGACATTCCTCATTCGTCACTTAAAGAGTTTAATATTTGATTGTCTTAGTTTACTGAGGGTTTACTTACATCGTTGTCCACAGCAGACAGTGAGGCCCCTGCTTCCAGTAGAGCCTTTGTCACATCTGTGTGTCCCCACTTTGCTGACAGGTGTAGAGGTGTCATTTTCTAAAACAAACAATATAAAACAATGTTTAAGCACAAACAATTTCTCATCAAATCTTCACAAACAACACAACTTTATACTACTAAAGTATTTAATAAACAATTTAGTTGTCATCATCATATAAGATTTCAGAAATAGGATTCCCATTTAGTCCCTTTTCGAAATAAAACAGCTAATTATTATTAGAAATAAAAAAAAATCGTATTTGGAAATTGCCACTTTTTACAATAAAAGTAAGTACGCTGTGTATTAGTTTATCTACTACTAAGGCTCATATTTCGTTCTTGTTACAATATATTTGTATGTAAAGGGACTACAAACAACGGAAACGTCTTTGTTCTTCAAATTATTCACTTTGTAATATTTATTCAATTTACACACACGTGATGTTCTGTTCTAATTACATGTTATTATATTATTTTAATGATCTCAGAATGTGCGCTATATACTAAATATACTACTTACATCATCAGCTGTATAGTTGACATCAGCACCTTTCAGAAGACACTCCTGCACTAAATCTGCATCCCCATCCTGTGCAGCTTTAAGAAGTGTCTGAAATAAAATGAGAAAACTAAAAGATAATCATCAAACATTTATTAAAAAATAATCAAATAATATATAACACGTTCTTTCATTGGCTAATGTCTGCCGTCAAATCAACAAACATGTCGTTATTAAGGATTGTAGTGTGCATCAGCCGCCATATTGAATTATTAAAATCCAACATGTTAATTGCTACAATATAATATAAAATAAACACATCTCATACCTTTAGTATACACTCTTGCTAAATTTGATCCGAAATTGAAGCGTACATACATTGGACATTGTGATAAAGAAAGTTATTATTATTCAATTTTCATATGATTTTTATGACGATTATATGCTAAAGGTATAGGAAATATTTCGAAACATTTTAGATTCTCCAATTTTTGTAGCGTTTGCTTAGTTCAATTGAAAGAAGTTTTGTCTTGTATTACAATAGAAATGACAGTATTGTATTTATATATTTGTCGGTGTCAATTGGGAATCTGACGTCGACAACAATAGATATTCCTTAAATACATTGTGCTCTTATATACTAACAAGTAACAATCAACATGGTCAAATGATAGCAAATATATACTACATATTTACTGATAAATGATTTAGAACATTTTCGTATTGCAATAATAAATCATGAAAAGTTGTGAAGAATACCGTTCAAACAGTAGGAGTTCTTAGTGCAAAATTGTGTTATTGACGGACAGTAACAAAACAATATGATTCCATCAGAAGGAGGGACAGGATAGTTTTATACGTCTCTGATTTGTATGCAAATTGTCGCGTGCACATAATAATTTCAAAACCCTTGAATGTGTGAGCTTTACCAATAACAAGCCTTGATCTGATGGCAGTGGTAGACGTCCATAATCATATTACTACCCCGTCCCCTTCCCCGAGGTAGACGTCCATAAGTATATTAACATCCCTTTTACCTACTTTGTGCATACTTTACTTTACTCTACGTTACTGTACATTTCCTGTTAAGATCTTCCATCGTCTGTATATTAGCACCCCCCCACCCCTTCACCGTCACCTACTTTGTGTATACTTCACTTTACTCTACGTCACTGTACATTCCCTGTTAAGATCTTCCATCGTCTGTATATTTGCACCCCTCCCCCCTTCACCGTCACCTACTTTGTGCATACTTCACTTTACTCTACGTCACTGTACATACCTTGTTAATATCTCCCATCGTCTGTGTGTTCTTTAGTTCTGTAGAGAACAAATTTATTATCATATTAGAATACAATAATGAAGTTAATGAATGTGCTTACCAAACGTTTATTGTTCACTAATACTTCTTTTAAAACAATCGAATTGAAATTATTATCAAGCATTCTACTTATACTCCGGCTAAAAGATGTAAACTGTCAGACAAACATTTAATTTTAAGTAGGTTGGTGTTTATATAGACATCTTCGAAAGATAATTAAATTAAAATGCCATGATGTGTACAGGTATATAGCATCTTATATCCCATTGTTTTTTTTTCTCTCCACAATTTAATTCTTAAAAAAGTCTGATTTCCTTTAATGATTGTGGTAGAACACTTGCACAAGTAGTTTATGATGTATACTATCTGTAAATAGTGTATGTAAGTTTTCTTTGCATTTTGAATTCAATTAAATGGCAATTAAAATAGAAGACAAGTGATCGAGTCAGAAATAGGTCATGCATATACTTCTAGTTTAAACAACTATCTTGTGCAACACAGGATTATCAGTTGTATTTGCAATGGCAGATTCATAG
Source organism: Gigantidas platifrons (assembly GCA_002080005.1). Lineage (NCBI taxonomy): Eukaryota > Metazoa > Mollusca > Bivalvia > Mytilida > Modiolidae > Gigantidas > Gigantidas platifrons. Next base: position 226,493 of record MJUT01048820.1, read on the forward strand.
GTTGTTTAAGCATAAACCCATAAAAAATGTTGTTCTTGCAAATTTTAAAAGGAGAGAAAAGAGCAAGAAAACAAAGAGAGCAACGGAGTAATCATGTCATCGTGTTCTTTTATGTGAATGGAACATCATAGAATTGGACATGGACGTATATAAATGACACAATACTAAAAGGGCTGAAGTCCAACAACATCAATCCGTTCCGTTCTGGAAATACATAAAATCCATAAAAACGACAATATTAGTGTTCTCCCATTGAAGAGCAACGGGAAACTGGCCAGCGACCGCAAAGGGAAGGCTGAAATATTGATCAAAAAGTTTTAATTTGTCTTTACCTTCGACAAGTCAAAGGCCATACCATAAGCAACTAAGCACATAGACGAATCCATACCAAAAGTTACAATCAGAGAAAAATATGTAGAAAAACTGCTGCAAGACATAAATCGTCAAAAGCATCTGGACCAGATGGAATACCTAACTTAGCTTAACAGTAATTTTCCAAAAATCAATCGACACCGGAACAATACCAGAGGACTGGCTCAACGCAAATATATCATGTGTATGCAAAAAGGAGATAACATGCCGCGGAAAACTAGAGTCCGATATCACTAACATCAATACCATGCAAACTCCTTCAACATATAATATGCAAACATATAATGAAACATTTAGAAAGGCATAGCATACTAACATCATTAAACCACGGTTTCAGATCAGGCAATTCGTGCTAAACCCAACTATTAGTCACATTCCACGACTTTCTGAAAGCATACGATGCTGAACTGCAAACCAATGTTGCCATCTGAGACTTCCATAAAGCCTTCGACTCAGTACCACACATACAACTACTCTCAAAGATGGATTCGTATGGAATACGAGGACCAATAAACAACTGGTTAAATATGTTCTTGACGCACAGGAAGACAAACGGGTAACATAGGGTACACAAAGCGGGGACACAAACAAAAACGCAACCAATATATGTTTGACACCATTATACGTAAGCAAACGCAAATAACGTAGATAAGACACGAAACTTCCTGCAAATAACTGGAGATAAAGACGAGCCGAACTGAACTTCGTTGTTATGTGGAAATCGTAACCGAGATCACAACGCGGAACTCAAAAAGTAAGGCCACATAAGAGAACAACAGAAGAACTAAAAAGATGAGCACTGAAAAATGGGGCATAGTGTTGAAAATCCAGGTCAGGGTAGATATCTAAATAAACATTAGAGAATACGGCAGAGACAATCAACAATGGACAGAGAAAGTGGTGAGAGGAGTTTGAAGATACCAAAAGGGAAATCAGAATCAGTATGTCGAAGAAGAACCGACAACCTAATGGCCAAAAATAGGACAAAATGACAAACAATATACACATGAATCTAAATATCGAGTAACACGAACCCCAATAAAAGCCGGGATGAACCCAGGTTCTCCGGAAGGGTAAACAGTTCCTTCTCCACTAGTGGCAGCCATTGCGTTAATCTAGTTAAAACATGTTGACAAGTCATGTATGAGGAGAGGACCCGCGAAGTGCTTACGACAAGTGGAACATATATGTGGTCATTTGGGACCCGATATTCCATAACGGTCAACTAAGTCATGGTGGCGACAGTAAAACTTTCGAAATTTTAAAGTCATCAGTTGGCCTGATGTATTTACCAAATCAGTAGAAATACTCCTTTTTATCCTATTTATATAAACAATTGTTTGATTACCTATGGGAAATGTGTTATTGTTCCAAATACTGCTGGCATTTACATCATCAGAACTTAATGAGTGGGGGTTTATGGCGTTTGACGCCACTTTCAGTATTTTTTTAGCTATATCGTGGCAATCAGTTTTGTTGGTGTATGAAACCTTTGAAATCCACCGACATGACACATTTTAGCATGTAATGTTGTATCGAGTACACCTCCTCTGAGCGCGATTCGAACTGACAACGTTAGTGGTGATGATCACTGATTCCATAGGTAGTTGTAAACCCAACTACCATACGAACACAACCACGACAGCCACATAATTTAATATTAATTGTTTTTTGTGAAGTTCATTCCATGCATTAAGCACGTCTTGCCAGTAAGGATTTTGAAATTTTGTTATTTGTTATTATCCTAAATTTGTAATATCAGTATTTTCAGGAAATGGCAATAATTTAATAATTGTTTAACTGCTATTAAAAATTCTTTAAATCCCCGTAATTGTTTTACCTTTGATGTACATTTCTAGATTCAATATCTTAAGATCCCCAAAAACAGTTCGGTTGTGATATAACATCCCTACAAACGTTGTCTGGTTCATTGTGCTTTAATTATTATGATTTTCCGTATTGGGCTCAAAATATGAAAGGTCCAAATTTCATTATATGTTCTATTTCTTTTACCTTCGGCTTCATTCTAAGAGGTACAATTGTTGACCATTATGAAATATCCTACGCAATGATGTACAGTTGACAACATGATATCGAATGATTGATACATCGTTGTTTATACATATACAGGGGGCATTTGACGCTCTATCACATTTAATGTTATACCTACAATAAATAATGCTACAAGTAAAAACTTGCCTTCATGCGTGACAAAATGGCTTTCGATTTAAGGGTTCGCCATAATCCTACGTTAAGATGTACATTTTGACAATATGCTTTTAAACGATGAATACAACTATGATTAGCAGACAATTAGGGGCATTTGACACACTATCACATTTAATGTTATCCTTACAAGAAATAATGCTACAAGTAAAAAAAAATGTGCTGTATTTTATACTCTGAAATAAAGTTTGTCCATCCATTTGGGACTGCACTCACAATGCCATACTATTCCATTAAGTTTGTACATATATTGGTTTTGAAATTTCTGATATGACAAACATTGTTAATCTTTAGAGACAATATTATTAATAAAATAAGACACCATTTTAATAATGTGTTTCAATAATGAAAAAAACTCTTTCTATTGATATCAATCTAAATGGTTTTACACAAGATGTTAATAGTGTTTTCTTCTTCATCTTTTATTGGCAAAAGGTCTGACAAATTAAGACGAATATCTCTCTAAAATGGTTTATATTATCAGAAATATTTTCTAATCACCCCCACCCTTTGCAAGTGCAATATCCTATATTTGTTCTATTTTTTTTCATATAACCAGAAGTAACATTTTCTAACTAGACATATTCATGTGATCAAGAAGTTTGTAGGGCCAAGACGTTTTAGTCTATTAAGACGATTCAAAATGTTTCAATTTTACCCCACCCTCTCCTTTATTTTTGGTATCAGTTTTTAAAACATTCCTACAGAGGAAGTGTCAATGCCATGTAACCTGGCTTAGCGTGTTGTACAACTATTATCTAATAATATATTAAAATACTAATAGTGTTTGAAGATAAAAACAATTCAATGCGATCAACATTGCAGAATAAATAACAAAAAACTCAACAATGGATGCATACAATTTAAAATCTTCTGATAAAAAATACCGGTTATATTGTATGCGGAAAAAGAAACCCGATATATCGAATACCGGCAACTTCTTTTGTTTCAATGATAATGTATCTAACTTGTACAATAATAGTGTTGTTGAAAATACAAATGGTATGGCATTTATTCCAACTACAACTTTAAAATTAATTTATTGATTTATATATCACCAATCGATTGTGCATTACAAAATTTCAAGTATTATATATCCATGTGTACCTATAAACCCAATATGTTTGGTTAATTACTATTGTAAAATATAATACGGTAATGTATAAGAATAATGTTATTGTTATCTTAAATGAATAAAAAAAATCAATTTATTAAATAATGTTTATAAACATAGATCGTGTTATTGTCAATCGAGTGCGCCTTTATAAAAATCATTCGACTGTTCAAAGTCAAACAATAACAGGTAATTGTTGTACACATGGTAATTGGATGAACACGATGAGGACTAACGCATATTTGATGTGGACACCGATTTCACTCGTCAATTTGATATAGAAAGTTTTCTTAAGTGATTGAAAGACCGGTCATTTAAGAAAGGTATGTAATAATATAAGAGTTGCCAACTCACCTGCCATCGGCGGGTCAAACCCGCCAAACGACCACATCACCCGCCAGGTCTCATCACCCGCCACGGGTCATTAAAATACCCCCATCCCATCATTCACCCGCCAAAACACCCGACACTACGAAATGACCCTCAGAAGAAATACTAAAAAATTGGCAAATCAGCTTGTTGTACCTATAAGTTGAGCTTAAAGCAGTGAAAGTTGACTAATGTATATATGAGATGTGTTCTAAGCTTAAAACTGTATGAAATAAAATGTGTCTTTATATATAACTTTTTTTACACATTTGTGAATAAACATGAATACACCCTGACATGAAGATTATATATATATATATATTTAATTTCGGTTCCAAAATGTCGTTACGCAGTATGACCCAACATTTGAATACAAAATGTTGGGTCATGATCCCCCACACAATCTCTGAAGTTTGGCAATTATGTAATATGTATTCAAACATATTGTTGTAGGCATTCATATGCTGATAGGTAAACATATTATGCACAATAATATTGTATCAAGTAGGACGCGAAATTGTGACATTTAAAGCTTAAAAATACATTGAACGTGCGGAAATTATATAATATGAACAAATAAATTGATATCGCACATCTCGTTTCATTTTTTTTTTATTTAATACTTTGGGTTAATATACAACTAAATTTGCATTTCTATATATTTTTTCAGATCACTATATACAACGATGGGTCATTAGTAGATGACATTTGATGAACATTTTATAAAAGAACGAACTGGGCATCTAGATAAAAAATATCAAATATGGGTTACGAGTTTTTTTTCTTTTGTTATTTGAATTGGTCAATTGTAAACACAGATGAAGAATTTACGCACAAGTGTAAATGTTTTGCTGACGATCCAGGGAAATTTTAACTGGTTTGTTTAAGAATGAGCTTAAATAATTTTCCCATTTATTACGACCAGGTGAACGAAGTTCATTCCATGCATTAAGCACGTCTTGCCAGTAAGGATTTTTCAATTTTGTTATTTGTTATTATCCTAAATTTGTATTATCAATATTCTCAGAAAATGGCAATAATTTAATGATTGTTTAACTGCTTTTAAAAATTATTCTAATCCACGTTAATTTTTGACCTTTGATGTACATTTCTAGATTCAATATCTTAAGACCCCAGAAAGGTCGGTTGTGATGTAACATCCCTACAAACGTTGTCTGGTTAATTGTGCATTAATGAATATGATTTTCCCTATTGGGTTCAAAATGTGGAGGGTCCAAATTTCACTATATGTTCTGTTTCTTTGAACTTCTGCTTCAAACTAAGAGGTACAATTGTTGTATGTTGCGAAATAGCCTACGTAATGATGTACAGTTGACAACGATTGATACAACGTTGTTTATATATATATACAGAACCATCCATAGGTGCTTCCTACAAAGGTTCGGGTCATTTGGTTTAGCAGTTTCAGAGAAGAAGATTTTTAGAAATCGACCAACCAGAAACAAGAATTGCATGTGGTGGCCATGTTTGTTAGCGAATCTGCAGGAAATTAGCAATCTTTAGAAACGACCTTCCACTGATACTTCCTACCAAATTTCAGTTCATTTGGCAATGCGATTCAGAGGACAATAGTTTTATATATCAACCAATCAGAAACAAGAATGGCTTTTGGCGGCCATGTTTGTAATGGATCTGGACGAAATGAGCAATATTTATAAAGGACCTGCCATAGATGTTTCCTAACAAGGTTCGGTTCATTTGGCCAAGTAGTTTCAAAGGAGAAGATCTTTTAGAAATCAACCAATCAGAATAAAAAACCGCGCGGTTTCAGAGAAGAAGATATTTTAGAAATCAACCAATCAAGAAAAAGAATTGCCTGTGGCGGCTATGTCTGCATACGGATCGGGACGAAATGAGAAATCTTCATAGAGGATCTGCCAATAATGCTTTCAACCAAGTTTCGCTTGATTTGGCACAGCGTTTCAGATGAGAAGATGTTTTAGAAATCAACCAATCAGAAACAATAATCTTCTCTCGCGCCATGTTTGACAACGGATCGGAACTAAATTAACAATCTGTATAGAAGACCTTCCAAGAATTCTTCCTACCAAGGTTCGATTCATTTGGTCTAGGGGTTTCAGAGAAGAAGATTTCTTAGGAATCTACTAATCAGAAAC
>MJUT01048820.1:277948-295241 GCA_002080005.1 Gigantidas platifrons
TTTTTTTCACCAGACCAATTTCATTCTATAGTAATAACTAAACAGTTAATACTACTTTCAGGTTTCACTAAATGACTATTACAATTAATTTGAAAATCAGTTCTGGGTTTTATTTTCACTTTGCTCTAAAAAGAATGCATTCAGTTTTACCAAGGTGCAACAAAGCTTGAGGTATGGGAAAATTACAGACAAGTAAATTACGATAGACCACAAACACTACCATTCCGAATTGGGGGAGGCTCGTATTTCACAGGACTTACATATTATATACGTTTGGATTCAATATATAGATAGACTGCATGGGAGAAACATAGCACACTGCAATAGGTTAAAACATTATGTATGTTTATAAATTAAATGTAGGTAATTCTCCCGAATTCTTACCAGATTTACGAAATCGCCATAATATTAGTCAATATACAACAGATTATCAATATCCCACCAATCATAATATTAGTCAATATAAAACAGATTATCGATATCCTATCAATCATAATACTATGCAATGTACAACAGATTATCGATTTCACACTAATCAAATCAACTTCCAATATTTTGAATAGTTTAAGCACAGATTGAAACAAAACTACAGTAAGACGACAGACATCTGTCCTTGAATGATATCAGATGTAGATATTTAGACAATATTATTGGTATTATTACTCTGAATGTCTTTGGTGATTTAAAAAAAAAGAAATGTATCTAAAATGTATTGATAGTATAAAGATTGGCAAATAATATTCCTTTAAATTCAAGAACTATTTAATTTCAACAATAGCAATGAACAATAACAATGAACTGTCGAATATATAATTTCCAAACCTGGAACTGGCCATTGTTTTAAGAGACGACAGCATCAACGTTAAAGAAAAACATATAATACATTGTAAATTGTACATTTTTAAAAGGTCCAGGTGATCCCGTTTAGACTCCACCTATTTAAATGACGTAACATTGTGATAAGCACCGCCAATCAGCATAGTAAAGACTCCAACAATAGTACTCTGCCAGTGCATAATACAACGACACTGTTTATTCTTTGTAAAATTATGCTTCGATAATATCATGTCAATTATAATGTAAGTTTCTTAAGCGAAGAGTATTAATCAAATATAGTACTTACTGGAATAAGAAATAGTTGTAGTGCATTACACAATGATTTATTTCATCATAATTTGTTACATAACCCATCTTGCTCTTGTTGAAATTACACCGATATTGCTGAACAGTTTATTGTTTTTTTCTTGCTAGAGACTTTTAGCACAAATATATATTTCTATTCCGCTCTGTTGTCTGAGATTGTACATATTGACTTAAACATATAGTTGTTTGTTAACGAAATGTTTACATAAATGCTAATATTTGTTTTAAATGTAATCTGGTAACGAAAAGTCTGTGGCTATGCATAATTCCTGTGAAAGATTTCCCTGATTATAGCTGACCCAACTGATACTGCTGTGTGCATGTGCATATTGTTGATTAAAGACACCAATAATTCCAGATTGTTTTATTTGAATAATGTTACTATATAATACACAATGCAATTTCTAATTAGCTTGACATTTATCTAGTCACACATTTTAGAACAATAAAACAAACTGGAGAAAACTTATGTTGTAAAGTGACTGTTTTACTAATGTGGATAACACTTAAAAAGTGAATCAAGATCTGTATGTCCAATGTACCAAGTTTATATGTTTTACGAATAAACATTCCCCCATCATTATCCACTTTATTGTAAGTGTGTTTTAAGAGATACCTGTAGAATGATATGTCACAAATTAAATACATGTACACCATACAGTGGGCAATAATGTGAATTTCACACTTTCAGGTTTTGAGGATTCAAAGTAGGAATAAAACAAAAATATCATATTGATATAAAACTATCCTTATTCTAAACAAATATATGAATTCAATGATGATGAGATAATTAGTATGACAAAATAAATCATGTTCATCGTGTAAAAAGAATGACAAAATAAGTCATGTCCATCCTAGTAAAAGAGGGACAAAATAAATCATGTCTGTCATGTTAAAAGGATGACAAAATAAATCATGTCCATCGTATTAAAAAGCACAAAATAAACCATGTCTGTCATGTTAAAAGGATGAAAAAATAAATCATGTGCATCATGTTGAAAGGATGACAAAATATATCATGTCCATCGTGTTACAATGATGACAAAATAAATCATGTCTGTCATGTTACACTGATGACAAAATAAATCATGTCTGTCATGTTACACTGATGACAAAATAAATCATGTTCGTCGTGTTAAAAGGATGACAAAATAAATCATGTCCATCGTGTTACAATGATGACAAAATGAATCATGTCCATCGTGTTACAATGATGAAAAAATAAATCATGTCTGTCATGTTACAATGATGAAAAATAAATCATGTCCATCGTGTTACAATGATGACAAAATAAATCATGTATATCATGTAAAAATGATGACAAAATAAATTATGTCCATCGTGTTAAAATGATGACAAAATAAATCATGTCTGTCATGTAAAAAGGATGACAAAATAAATCATATCTGTCATGTTAAAAGGATGACAAAAAAACCATATCCATCGTGTTAAAGGGATGACAAAACAAATCATGTCCATCGTGTTAAAAGAATGACAAAATAAATCATCTCCATCGTGTTAAAAGAATGACAACATAAATCATGTCCATCGTGTTACAATGATGACAAAATAAACAATGTCTTTAATGTTGAAAGGATGACAACATATATCATGTTATCATGTTAAAAGGATGACACAATAAATCATGGCCTTCGTGTTATAAGGATGACTAAATCAATCATGACCATCGTGTTACAATGTGAAATATGATCACAAAAATATATACAGATATATCAGCAAACATTAGGACGCCAACCTATAGGAGATGTTCATGCGCAAAATAACGTCCGAAAACAAGTAGGAAACTAGTTGATAAAATACTTACGATCTTTTCAATACAGCTCCTTATTACTGAAAAATGTCAATTGTTTACGCATTTTTTCTATCCAATGAAAAAACAACGGTTTATGTACGCAAATAAAACCTACAACAGACTAAAATAGAAACGTTCCAGACTTCGTTATTATAAGCTGATGATTTTAAACTTAAACCTGTACGGCTAAGATAAAATTCAACTTAAAAAGAAAACAACATATTATACTTGTGTCTACGATTGTGACTGTAACGGGGGACTGGAAATGCGTGGATGGGAGCGGGAATGAGAGAGAATTATTCTCGTCTTGTCTAATTTATTTCATTACTAAAAGTGTTCACATAAAAATTTACTTGTCATGCATTGCTTAGATATAATTTTTAAAAGAATCAGATTCACTAACGTTTGATGACAAATATGTAGTTATGCAATAACATAATTGTTTTATTAGAAGTAGCATTTACTCCATTTCTTTTCATAATTTGGTAGTTATGCCTGTCCACGTAAACACGATAATTAGATTGAATTTTTGTGGCAGCTGTCTGCCTTTTGATATCCTCAATGTGATTTAATCCTATTCGAACTTCTTTTCGAACAAGGAAACCTCTGAAACATAGATATACATTAATAAAACAAATATGACAAATGACAACGGATATGTTCCACTTGTCGTAAGCACTTCCCGGTCGTTTCCTCCATATGGAGGATATATCTCTCAGTTGATCAGATATTCCAGCGATTGTGGTTCCTATCAGGATAGATCGTTGTTTGTACATTTTCTTTTGACCATTGTGTTGTGTGTTCGTCTTAGATATACGGATTCTGATTACCTCTTTGGTATCTTCAAACTCTTCTTGTAAGACACAGCAATGCCATTTTTACAGACAGCAGTATGATCATCCTTGCTTTATCAATGGTATTACAAAAACATGAACATAAATTGGTACCGACTTGAATAACATTCATATCAACTGTATATATGGTAAAGTTATATGTTCTAAGGTAAACACAATTGTATTTTTTAAGTATTATATCCTAGTGAGGAATACTGTTTTATGTTGTTGTTTTTTGTTTGTTTTTTTGTATTTGTTTTTTATTGTTTCTTTTACCTTGTTATTACATATTCAATATAATAAAGTAGAGTTCGTAGATTTCCACAGTCATTTCATATTAATAAAATCATTGAGTTTAAATTTTAAAATTACTGTAGGATGATCAGATTTATAACTATTCTACAACATGATGGTTAATAAAGCAAATGCTGCTTGCTAACATATATTATTTTGTCTCCATGTACATCCCTTCAATTCTGGATAAAGCTTTCTGAATATTTCAGTTAAATTATATATTTCTATCTAGTCTCATCTTTTTTCTTTTGCCTTTGGGTTATTTATATTACAATAATTGCTTGCATCTATCGTTTGATTCTGTACCGGTGGACGTGGTGGCTGTGATCTCATGGTAGTTGGATTTACAAATATTGCTGAAAGTGGCGTTAAACACCATATAACCAACCAACCAAGAATGATTCTAGACCAGATTATAATATCCAGTCATTACACTTGACTTACCGACACAATTTGCGCCGTATAAATTAATTAATTAAGTTTTCTCTCCTTCAATTTCAATATCTCATGTTAGTAAATTTCCATTATTAACTTCTTTTTAATTTGTTTTGATTATTTCATATTCAAAATTTGTATTACATAGACTTGCTATTCCTCTTTGATTAGAAGAAAAAAAGAGTTGAATATACATTGTACATCCTGCCCCCTCCCCCGTCATTGCGTTCTGATATTAAATGGTTCATCTATATCTGTGAAATGTGTATCTTGAAGCAAGATATTTTACAATTGTTGCATGGCAGATAATCGAATACGTCTCTCCGTATGCCTTTAGAATTCAATTCTTGATAATTATAGGAGAGAATTATTAAGGTAGTAATTTACTGACAATGGCATTAACTTTGTACATAAAGAAAAGAAATATGTCTCTTGTCTCAAATATCTTTCAATTAAATAATAAACATAAACATACAACAATATACCTAGTTTTAATACATAAGATTATCTCTAACATTCCATCTGCCAATACACAAATCTAAAATAAAAACTGTAATAAGGAAATGGGATATAATGTTTTCATATTATAAATTGATCTGAAATTAAATCAAAGTTTGTTGATCTCAATTTGAAATATACCCTCTCACAGCTAATGTTTTACAATTAAAGGGAGGTAATAGAGTTTGACAGAACAACATCACATTTACTCCCAATACTTGTTGTTTATGAAAACACTTGCTTGCTATAACTTATTATACGTGTCTCATTTATAAATAAAACCAGTCGTTAAAACTTCTGAAAGATTGAAGTAGCAAAAGATTGAGGGTGAATTAATTGAAAATTAACTACAAATAAAAAGGCAACAATAAAAGTACACCTTGAAGTACATGTAAATATTCAACATTAGAGCTGAAGCATTGTTTAGTTTTACATAACAATCAAAGTCCATATACAATGATGTTCTCAAACTCTATCATAGGCATGACTTTATTTTATACAACAATACCATATTAGCAGGATTATTTTTTCTAAATGTATATTACACTAAAAGACGAAGTAACACACATATACTAAATGTAGTTTCATGGAACGAAATGAATGTAAGGCCGAAGGAAAAACATCTGCATGCAAAAAAATAAGCTCTATTTCAGCTATGTTTTACTAAAGTTTCACAACAAAAATTATGCATATTAAATTTGATTATCTTAAAAAGCGAAGAAATGTCTCCAAAAATGATTTTCATTGAAATGTTGAAAAATGTTTTTAAAGCAGTCAGGTCAATAAATATGTCCAGTTGCAACATGACGTCAACAAATACTAAGTATAAAATTTGATACATTTGGAACTATGTTTTTCGCTCATAATTTTCGTGATCAAGCCAAATAACAAACATGTGCATTTTTAGAGGAAGAGAATGAAGTTAACAGGTTTGATGTCGGATAAGAATTACGATTTCTACGTAAAATTGAAAGAAGTTCAACCAATTTGTGAAGTAAAAGTTTTGTTCTTATCGACGACAAAATAACGTCGCGCTACATAAAGTCTTGCGATATCTTTTAAAGGAAGTTGTCTACTAAAATGAAAACAAATAAACAAGAGCAAAACAAACAAATGATATCACCACCACCCCCCATCCCAGCCAAACCACGATATCACCCCCCCCTCCATCCAAACCAAACCACGATATCACCACCACCCCATCCCAACCAAACCACGATATCATTACCAACCCATCCCAGCCAAACCACGATATCACCACCACCCCATCCCGGTCAAACCACGATATCACCATCACCCCATCCCAGCCAAACCACGATATCACCACCACCCCATCCCAGCCAAACCACGATATTACCACCACCCCATCCCAGCCAAACCACAATATCACCACCATCCCATCCCAGCCGAACCACGATATCACCACCACCCCATCCCAGCCAAACCACGATATCACCACCATCTCATACCAGCCAAACCACGATATTACCACCACCCCATCCCAGCCAAACCACGATATCACCACCACCCCCCATCCCAGCAAAACCACGATATCACCACCACCCCCATCCCAGCCAAACCACGATATCACCACCACCCCATTCCAGCCAAACCCAAGTTATTCAACCACAAATAATGAAAAAATATGAGAAAGAAGACGTGAAACATTCTTTTCAACGTTAATCATGAGTAACGTCAAGTGTCACCAACATCGCGCGTAACGTCATATACATTATTTGAATAATTGCATATGCATAACTAATATGCATGTGTTGCTTACATACTGGAAAGGGAGAAAGTTATAATTTGACTTCTGATATCATTTTTTTTTTCAATTATTTAAGCGTACAATGAAAAAATTTATTATCTTCTTATTACGATAAAGAAAATAATAATACTAACTAATAAGTACATAAGTAATATGTTACTGAAATATAATCAAATCCAAATTAGCAATATACTCTATGTATCTTGATAGATTTACATATTAAATGGAATTTGATTTCAGTAAGAAGAGTATAGAGATACCAAAAGGGGGATCAGAATCCGTAAATCGAAGAACAGACAAGACGTTGACCAAAGTACAAAAGACCAAACAATGATCTACAAAACAGACACATAAAACTAATGATCGAGAAACAGGAACCCAAGTAAAAACTGGAGGTGAATCCAGGTGCTTCAGAAAGGTAAGCAGTTCCTATTCAACTAATATACGAATTATGTGTATAAGAATAATCATTAATGGAAGTCATAATCGATTATACTATATACATGTATTTGGTTTTCTCTGGGTCCTCAATGTTCCTCCACCAATACAACTGACCACCACGATATAACAGAATATTATTGAAAGTGGTGTTATGCACCAACAAACCAAACCCAAACAGATTGGTGAGATTAATAGAAGTATAAGAGGAATGAACAGTTACCTGGCATGACGACAAATGATTTAGGGTTGTGGTATGCAATGCCATTTTGAACAATATTTCAGTTATATCGTGGCGGTGAGTTTTATTGGTGGAAGAGACCTGAGTACCCGTGAAAATCAACGACCTGCAACATTATCACATAATGTTGCATCGAGTACTCCTCGCCATGAACAGGGTTCGAATTCACAACATTAGTGGTGATTGGTATTGATTTCATAGGTAGTAATAAATCCAACTACCATACGGTAACGGTTGTTGGTGGTAAACTACAGACGTGAAATAGATTGACAGTTGATGTTAATTTACTTGTAACTTGTACTGTCTGTAAAATACAAAAACATATTTATAAAAAATAAACAGACTTTAAACAATGAATTTAATAAACACAAAAACCCAAGAAAGATAACTCCAGCTGCTATACGACAAAGCAATACGTTCATTGTTCTAGAACGTACAGTTAAAAATATCACGAACAAACCACTTCAAGATTATATATGAAAGTGTTACATAATATTTACTGTATGTTATCTTGAGAGGTTTATACACAAAGGAAAAAATAGACAGAAAACACATTGAGATTTATAAACAAGTGTGACTAAGTATAATATCAGACGTTTTTTCTAATATTTTATGATAATATTCAAGAAAAAATTGTCAATAAAATAAAATAAAAAAAAACCAGGGCACTGTCGCAACATTTTCAATATTCAATAGGAAAAACGGAGAAAGTATCAAATTCGCTACCTCTAGCACACACATACATGACGTGAGGTCAGTTGAAATATATACCTTGTGAGTGTGTCATTGTCGAAAATATCGTGTATTTAAATTGGAATTAGTTACATGAAGCTAAACAAATGTCAAGATATGTGAGGGGTGATCAGAAGACGTGTTTTAAAGGACAGACAGCACAATGATAAAGGGAAAATGAATGAACAAACAAACAATGATCTGAAGAATGAACCGACTAGTGTATCTCGAATGAGCTTAATATCAAGGTATGACTGATTTATGCTCATTGCTATTGCAAACTAGCCTTCATTTTTCCTTGAGTAATCCAAGAAGAGGTTGAAGATACCAAAGGGGCAATCAGAATCCGTATATCGAAGAACAGACAACACAGTGGCCAAACGAAAAAGTACAAACGCTCAAACAACGATCAACAAAACATACATATAAAATTAAAGATCGAGTAAAACGAACCCCACTAAAAACTAGGGTTGAACTCGTGTGCTCTAGTAGGGTAAGCAGTTCCTGCTCAACTAGTGACACACATCGTGTTAATCTAGTTACAAACCAGGTGATAAGTCATTCTGCTAAAACATGCTAAAAACAAAGGTTTGGGGATGCCAAAGGAAGTAATCAGAAATCGTAAAGTGTAAAAGAACAGACAACACAATGACGAGAAGAAATAAAGGACAACAATTAGCATGAACGCCAGAAACAACCGAGATCATTGTGAAAAAAAATGTACTACATAAAGAGTTGTTTTCACAGAGTGTTCCCAGATTTGCGGTTGACTAGTCAAAATAAAACAAAATACAGATTGTCTTTCGTGCGCCCTTCAATTTTGTCATAATAAATTTTCAACACGTTGACAGTAATATAACAACCACTTCCACGTATGACCTTTATATTTTACAACTGATAAGCATAAATAGAACACAACTCCAAAAGCTGTTGAAAATCTAGGCTCTTAGTTGGGTAAAGCACAAAATAGTACCAGTATTGGGGACAATTGGTCAATTGTTTCACCTAACTGATAACACATATAGTGCTTGATGTAGATCATAACCAACAAAGCATATCTTTATATATAAGTTACATAGATTTACATTGGGGCTATATCTGCTTACCAGTGATTATCAGTATTGTTTGTTGATAATTAAAATTTCTGCATATTGTTGTGAACATGAATGTTCTTACAGTGGTGGACACTTGTTTCCTAATGATGACCAAATAAAAATGATTTACTGCAATGAAGAGGAGTAAGTGAGCGAAATACACAGCACAAAGAATGGGCAGCAAGCAAAGGCAGTATTGTTTGTTGTGATCTTCCTAGAAAATGATTTTATACCAATGGCAAGATTTGTTGAGTGTAAATTAAGATTAAACTGTAAAATAAAATAATGTAATAGCATTGCTTAATTCAGTATTGGAGCATACATTTCAGATTTATATATGTTTATTACTTTTGATGCGCAAAGTATATATAAATAGAATAAAAAGAAATATTTTAAATGAAAATATGAACAAAATTCACAAAATACGGATTTTATATCTTGCAAAATATACCTTTCTTTAATATCGGTTCATATTAAATATCTATGCGCTTTTCAGTGTTTATGTTTGTTATTTAATAATACATGCTAAGATGGCAGTCTTTACAACAAACATTATTTACTTAGCATGTTGATTTGCAAAATTGGTGCATGTCATCACAGATCAGGGATTAAAGTTGATTAGTAGCTGTTAATGAATGAAAATGTTTTTATTTTCCATTTTACTTTTTTGTATTTGATGTATTGCAGGTACAAATGTTTGTTGGAAACGGCTAAAAAGGGGGAAAGGGGTGTTTCAAATGTTGATTGTTGGAAATGAAAATGCCCATCTAATGCACATGAAGGAGGTGACAGACTATGCATATCTAATGTGGGGCAAGGTATTCCTTGCTATGCAAAATACACCAAAATCAAATTTGTCTAAGCTTCCCTAAGTAGTGGATACAACAGTGTGGACCAGCTAAGTACTTGTATCCTTGATAAATGCTATTTCTAGACAATGAAATGAGTTCGCTTTGTGGCCACATAGTTGTTTAGTACGTTTTTAGTCCATCTGATTGAAATAAAATGTTCATCAACACGATTTATTGTAGCTCTCACAAATATACCATTCCAAAAACCAAAACATCAGGGTGTACAATGATTTACTTATTGTAGATATGGACAGAACACGGTAAAACTAATTGTTGGTTGTTCAACTGGTGGCTATGTGTCATATTTGGCCCTTGCATATGAAGGATCAGCTGTCACAATCAACATTCCAATATTTGTTTAAGAAAAGAAATAGAATGCGTGGAAAAAAAAGTGCAAAGAGAAAGGAACATATCCAGTAAATTGTTCATATTGAACAAGTGATGGGTTTAGCAAAAACATTTAATATTCTCACCTTTGCTTTAAGCAGAACAGAAGCAAAACTTTCCAGTGAAATAAGTGTTTTAGTTGCGCAATTTCAAACAATGGACATGTTTCACTGCAAAATCTGGGCTTGTGATATTGTGATTTAATATTCATTAAATTAAATTTTTTCTTGATTTTAGTTGTGGTTTATTACAGCCAATGTAATGTTCTAACAGGTCATTGCCTTCTTGGGATTATCTAGTCAGTAATCTTGTGATACTTGTCGTATCATTTGTCATTTGAAACATATCTGGGGATGCTTAACTTTTTCATTTGTGTATATTATAAAGTAGATACATGAAAAATCAAAGAATGGAATTTATTGAAAAATAACACAAACACATAGCAGTGACTACATGTTGGCTTATCATGCTAACTGATAATTGACCTGATCTAACACAGCGCCATCTGTTGTTAAGTGGGGATAATCTTCAGCAATGTTCCCCATTAATAACAGGAAGGCCTGGACTTGAATAAATTTAAAAAAAAACACTAAAACCCTAACAACTAAATAAACATAAAAACCACAGAGGTAGATTCATGTAAGCTCTGTACGTTTCTAATCATTTACTTTTAACTTATTTTAATGGATTTTCCTTCTTACTGTTGCTTCATGAAACACAGAGCGCTATGCGTATTTACATGTTTCCCATCCAATTTAAAATGAAAATTCAAATCACTTGGCTTTTTCCTTGGTTTCTTTTAATGTATGTGCTTGCGTCATAATGGACTATAGTCTAAAGACAATACCAAAAAGGAAACTCCCATTGATAATAGCCTTCTGGTTGTTAAATGTTTATGATTATTCATTAGGCAGAATAACATTTTTTTTCTGGAAAACAATACAATCTTAGGGGTTAGATCCTGTTTTGCAATATGTTTGCTTCACGAATACACTTCTCTATTCTATTTTATTCACTGTTATTGCTATTTCATTTCTACGACATATTCCATGTGGATATTTGCAATGTATCGTTACGTAATTCGTGTGGTTATGGTCTTATCCCCGCCCTGTACGATTTGTGGTATATGTACTGCAAACCCACACTTTACTCTCTCGATTATGATTGGTTCAGTAGAGTTCATGTAGTCCAGGGATGCTGATCATCAAAAGTAAAAGAACATGGTGTTTCTTATGTATCAACGGGCGGAAAAGCTTTTTTGTTAAGGTTTCTTCAAATTACCAATCAACGTTAATGCTATTTGAATCTACTTTACTCAATCAATGGGGCAATCTATATTGTGAGATAAAAGCTGAAATATAATGGGTCATGGAGTAATGCCGTTTCCCCTACCCAGTCACTTTTGGAGCAAAGTCATGAATCAAAATATGACTTTGCACATTACTGACATCAAAATTGCTTTACCATGTATATTTGATTCCATTCAAAATAAAACAAATTCAAAATGTTAATATTTACCATAGCAAATTCTACCACAAAACTTTTTTCAAATCGGTAGTAAACGATTTTAATAAATTGCATGTCAAATACGAACATCTTGTAGTTTCAATCTTAGTAGTATATATGCCCGATCTCCGTCTAATCACAATAGACCTGTGGTATTATTTTCAAATATGATAAGTCATACACAAAAATTAACATCGTACAAATGAACATGGCTTTTAGCGTGGACCAACAAAGTTTTCCGGAACTCTGAATCATATTCATCTTTGAAATATAGTTTTCAGTTTAGCATAAATGACTATAGCTGACAACTATGGTAACAGTTACCTACTTAATAGTATTATATTGATTACAGCATATAACACCATCGCTTTATTTATAACACTGGGCCCGCGTGAGTTTAAAAATAAAACTGTGGTGTATTTACCGAAATCCAACATAATGCTGTAAGGTAACTAGCACATATAATATCAAACTTAGAGTAATGTAGTGTATTATGAAATAGAATAATACTATATATTTACCTTCGGCTTAAATGAAGACATGTGGTCCTTTCTTGTTTGATAGACTGACCATACTGTTGACACCCTTTATTGGTAACTTCAATAAAAACACAATATCTTCCTGGCATGGACAAACTACATAGCTAACAAAACTCTCATTTCAATGAGTCAACCCTTATCAAATATGAAGTCTTACGTGACTAAACAGGTCTCTGCATCTTGAAATTTAATAGCCAACAAAAATTAATGATATTGTTCAATGTATAAGGTTTCCCACTGGAATGATAACATTACATGATGTCAATTCATTTTTTTTCTTTGGCTTAAAATTATTTTATATCAAAACATGAGTAATATTAAAAAAAAAAACGTTTTGAATTGTTTCCTTAATTTTTTTAACCAATTTTTCCTTCAGTTTTGCTAGGTATATTTATATATATATATATATACTTCATTTGCCTTTTTAATTGTCGTTGTACTACATTGCGCCTTTTACAGCACTCCAAATATAAATGTTTACTTCCTGTAATTAAGTGTCACGTTTCCTAATAATATTTGATATTTTTGACAACCATCATATGTTTGCCCGTATGATTGTTGGTTGTTTTTTTCTGGTGCAAAAAGTTATGTGATGGTCACTCATGCTAACCTCGATAATACTGGATTGGCCAAATTATTCTCCATTATTGCATACAAATGTAGTATATTAAAGAATTAGAGGAAGAACATATTGAATATATTTGAATAATCTTGATGTAATACGAATTTGTAGTTTTTCCTGCAAATATTGTTATCGTGAAGAACTGCGTATCAATAATATGTATATGTGCAACAGAAGAACATAGACATGTATTAAATAATAAAGAATACGTCGGTAGACAGATAACAATCACTTACGATGGTTCTTGTCTTGACAAATTTTGAATACACGTGTCTTTACAATTTACACAAAATATTTACATTAATGATCAAGACAATATTAATGTCGTTGATTTTGTTATAGTTGGACCAAAGAACAGGTTTCTGATTTCAGTGTGTGTCTCTTCTTTAAGCCGATAATGAAAATGAATATATTTGCATAATCTCCCTCCCGATCTATAATGGTACAAGTCTTAGAAAATGACTATTTATCTGTAGGGATAGGTTGGTGGATTTACTATGCCACCAAAATAACATGTTCGCTCCACTTCTTGACTAAATTGTGCGACGCAAGTGTTCTATTATTGGCATAAATTTACTACAAATTCGACAGGAAAGCTTCAAATTGAATCATTGGCACATAGAAAGACCCACTTTATTTTCAAAATTTAAATGTAATGTAATGCAATGCATAAGTTAAAAATGTATTATTTTTGCGACAAAAATGTCAGTTGATCTCGCTATCGAGAACTTCATCATATTAAACACAATTTATACTCGAACAGAGTCATTAAGCTTTGAAATTTCATATCAGATGAAACAAGTCAGTAATGAGTGTGACTTCCATTCACACGGATGACTGCTGGTAATCGTCTTATCATACTTCCCACTAAGCGACGAATTTGGTCTTGGGTAAGACGTTGCCATTCCTGGCGCAGTGTTTGCTCCAAGTCATTTTTAAGTTTGAACCGGCAATGTTTTTTTTTTCAAGCGACGACCGATAATATCCCAGATTTGCTCGATCGGGATTAACTCAGGACTCCTGGCAGGCCATGTAAGTGTGTTTATCGACTCGCAACGCAAGTAGTCTGTCACAACACGATCTCTGGGGGTGTGGCGTTGTCATCCATAAAGACAGACATTGTATTCAGAGGATGATTGTCAAAGTGAGGCACAACGCTTGCTTTCATGATGTTTTGACGATAGATTTGTCCATTGAGGTTGCCTCTTACTTTAATGGGGTCAAGCTTACAGTAATATGATATACATCCCCACACCATGACTTAGCCTCCACCGAAAGGAGCAGTTTCAAAAATATTGCCCTCAGCATAAGCAGTGTTCGGTTGTCGCCATACGCACAATCTGCCATCTGTCACGTGCAACAATAAACTACTTTCGTCGGTCCAATGAACTTTCCCCCACGAGCCCAAATTCCATTGACCTGGTTTCCACCATTGCAAACGGAAAGCTTTGTGTGCTTGTTTTATTAATTATCTCTTTACAGGTCTTCCTGAACGATAGCCAACAGATTTCAGACGATTTCGGACTGTTTTTGTAGATAGCAACCAATGGGACAATCACTGTCTTTTCAAAACAGTACTGTTGGCGAACGGATTTCATCTAACTAGCCGTCCTAGGGCATTGCATTTTCTTCGGGATATTATACGTGACCTTCCTGATCGCGTGCGATCTTTTACGTAATTGCTCAATCGATGTTTGTTAGCAATACGACTGACAGTAGAGTGGTGATGACCAACACGCTGTGCGATTTGACTTCTCGCATGCCAATGATTTGCCATCGCACTGCATTTTAAAGTTATGGAGGACCCATTCTGCACCCAGAACAAAAGATTCAAGAGTTACCAGTCTACGCAATGTGTCGAAACTGATACGTTGCAAAAGTGGTCATTCCATAACCCTTGTATCAAGACACTGAACGTGCACATGATGGTTATTATAGAGGACGATTTTTGATTAAGTACAGGTATGATTAAATTGAAGTTTAAATGGCCACTCAGGTTTAAAATATATATTGAAATTGTATATCTAATAAAAAAATATTCAGTTTCAAATTTAGCGTTGCAATATTTTTTTCCAGGTGTATATATCTGGGATCTGCCAATTGCACTTGACTTGTAAATTATCAACCAATTGTAGCTCTGTGGTCACAAGTAAATTTTTGCATCACATTTTTTTTCAAATAAAATCAATGGGTAAGCCTTTCTCTTGGTGATTGACATATTTGTATCTAATTAGTGTGTGCACTACTTCAGACTACATCTAAATAATACTACAACTACAGTGACTTGTACCGAGCCAATGTTGTTGAAACTAATTTCTGCAACTCTTCCATCCAAAAATTGTCGTAGGCAAATCCTTCATTTAGTGATTGACATAGTGTGCTAATGATTTCGTGGACAGCTTCAGACTGTACATTTAAATAATGATACAGCCATTGTAGATATTTGTATATAACTACGGTGACAGTAGACATTTAAAATTACTACGCCAATAGTAGATATATAAATATAACTACGGTCAGAAAAGATATCTAAATATAAATGCACTCACAGTAGATATCTAAACATAGCTACTGCCACAGTGGATGTCTAAATATAGGTACGGTCACAGAAGATATCTACATGTAGCTATGGCCACAGTAGACATCTAATTATAACTATGGTCAGAAAAGATATATAAATATAACTGCAGTCACAATAGATATATAAAGATAACTACGGCCACAGTGGATGTCTAAATATAGGTACGGTCACAGAAGATATATACCTGTAACTATGGCCAAAGTAGACATCTAATTATAACTAAGGTCAGAAAAGATATCTAGATATAACTGCAGTCACGGTAGATATATAAATATAACTACGACCACAGTGGATGTCTAAATATAGGTACGGTCACAGTAGATACCTACATGTACAGACCCTGGATCGTATAAGTTTACAATACGCACAAAACGCAAACGAAAGAAAAACGCAAACGAAACGAACGAAAAACGAACGAACGCTTTACACGAACGACGCGAAAAACGTACGATATACGAAACGAACACACGATACACGAAACGAACGCACGATACGCATACACTAATAGTAGCATGTTATTATTTGAATGACTTTTGTGCAAATTGATGTGATTAACTTCTGTAATCTTATATTTTATAAGCAAGTTATTTATATAAGTGATAAATTAGACGGTAAAGTAATATGATAATACAATTTATATTAAATAGTTTATATTACCAATGTGTTTAATAATTATATTTATGATTAAATTTTAAATCTCATATATTTGACTTCCAAATATGACTTTCTATTTATGTAATCATACAGAATTTATATTTATGCAATTATATAATTATACAGAATTTATTTTTATAATTATTCGGATTCTGAATTGACAATTTCAACCAGACATAGGTGTATCACTTATTTTCTCGTTTAGGCTGTCCGAAAGGTGTGTGGATTCAAAGGGTCATATTAGTTGTTAATTAGAATGAAATTACAAATGTAAGAGTCGATATTTCACACCTGCAGTGCATGTATTTCCAGGGTGAAAATGCCAGAGGCGTTTATTTACATACATGTAGATGATCTCTTGTTTATTTGTCCTAGAGTAAATTATGGAAAAAAAGCATTTATTAAATATGTTTTCCCTTATTGTACAAAATTACTGGTACATGTAAATAAAGGAAATACATGTTTGTATATGTAAAATTTTGTTTACACTTTAGTTAACATTTCTTAGTAATAGTAAGATTGAAATTGTAGTAATTATTTTAAGCTGGAAATCGTACATGTAGTTGATAAGTGCCACGCGATCTGGTGAAGCTTGAATTCGTTTCGTGTATCGTGTATCGTTCGTATCGTGTATCGTTCGTTCGTATTTCGTTTCGTGTGTTCATCTAATTAAACTGGCGAACGATACACGAAACGAACGAACAAATTACACGCACGAAGCGCAAAAGAACGGAAAACGAAAAACGATACGAAATATCTGTAAAGTTAAACGATCCAGGGTCTGTAACTACGGTCACAGTAGATACTTTGATATAACTATGGTCACGGTAGATATCTAACTATAACAACGGTTACCGTAGAAGT
>MJUT01048820.1:300973-312945 GCA_002080005.1 Gigantidas platifrons
ATATATATATATATATAGAAATATGAAAGGACAATGCATTATTTAAAATAATTTATATTTATATGAAAGGACACATCTTTGCAATTCCTCACTGGTACATTTCAAGTGACATGTCAATTCTTTTATAAACATGTGTAGATGGATTTGATCGAATCAGATAATAAGTTTCAGTCCTGAATTTCATTGCAATGAATTGTTGGGTTCATGCCTTTAATCTTAGGCAGTACATAGCTAAAGCGACTTGTTTTGTGTTTGTGATGTTCTATATTTTTATTTTAAAAATAACTTCACTTAAGAGTGACGATCTTTTGAGCAAGATTAAGATGAAGCTGTTTCACTCTATTTCCAACATTTAAAAATCCGAATCTGTATAGTTGCGTTTGTTTTATAATTGTTCTGAAGCCCATGCTGTTAATAAAGCTAAATGTTTTGTTTTGTGCCACTTGTAATTTGTTTTTCAAAACTAGAGATTTACCAGCATGTGTATCCGGAGGAAAATGAATAATCAAATTGACATTGTCGTAAGCAATTTCCGGTCCTTTCCTCATTCCTGACTTATCACTGGGTTTGTAACTATATTAATACGGACTGGTGTCATTGTGTTTTTCTGTTCTTCTGCGATTTACTGATTCTGACTATCCCCTCAGTATCTTCAAACTCTTCTTGCACGAGTCCCAGTTTCTTTTCAAACTCTTCTTGCACGAGTCCCAGTTTCTTTTCAAACTCTTCTTGCACAAATCCCAGTTTATCTTCAAACACTTCTTGCACGAATCCCAGTTTCTTTTCAAACTTTTCTTGCACGGGTCCAAGTTTCTCTGGATTGTTCATTGCTATGGCCACTTCGGTATTCTCTAACGTTTATATTAAAGTTCTTCTTGTTTCAGAAGATACACTATTTGCTTTTCTATGCATACATCGAAAACGAGAATTAACCTTTTCAATAATGGTGTTGGCTGTTTTGTCACCTGATCAATGTTAGTCTATATCAATGCCTAAACAATTAATACTACTTTCAGATTTACTACATGACCATTACAATTAATTTGAAAATCAGTTATGGGTTTTAATTTTAGCCTTGCTCTAATAAGAATGCTTTCTGCTTTACCAAGGTGTAGCAAAGCTTGAAGTATGGAATAATTGCAGACAAGTCAATTCTGATAGACTAGAACAACTACAATTGAGAATCGGGGGCGGCTCGTATTGTTAAAGTGCTAACATGTTATGCATTTTTGGATTCAATATATAGATCGACTGTATGGGAGAAACACAGCATTCTGTGATAGGTTAAAACATGCATGTTTTATCAATTAAATATTGGTAATTCTCCCGAGATCTAACTAGATTTACACAATCGCCATAATATTAATCAATGTCCAACCGATTATCGATATCCCACCAAAATAATATTAGTCAATGTACAACAGATTATCGATATCCTACCAATCATAATATTAGTCAATGTACAATATAATATGGATATCCATCAATCATTTTCACGTCGACAATCAAGTTTCCGAATTCGCTAGATTTGTCAATATTTTTAATTGCTTAAGTACAGAATGAAACAAGCCTACTTTAAAGACGCCAATGTATGATCATAGCTGGTACAACTGATACTGCTGTGTGCATGTGTACATTTGTTAATAAAAGGCACCAAGAATTCCAGATTGTTTTATTTGAATAGTGCTACTATATAATACACAATGACATTTCTAATTAATTTGACAATTGTCAAGTCACATATTTTGAAATAATAAAAGAAAACTCGCGAAAACTGTTTTAGTAATGTGGATAACACATAAAAAGTGTATGTACAATGTACCAAGTTTTTATGTTATATGAATAAACATTTCCCCGTCATTATCCACTTAATTTTGAGTGTATTTTAAGGGATTCTTGTAGAATGATATGTCACAAAATAAATACATGCACACCATACAGAGGACACTTATGTGAATATAACACTTTCAGGTATTGAGGATTCAAACTTGTACAATGTAGGAATACATAAATACTATCCTTGTTCTACACCAATACAGCAAATCAGTCATGACGAAATAATTAGGATGACAAAAAAAAATCCTGTCCATCGTGCTAAAAGGATGACAAAATAAATCATGTCCATTGTCTTAAAATGTCAAACATGATCGCTACAATATATACAGAAATACCAGCAAACATTAGGCCCCCGACCTATAGAAGATTGTCATGCGCAAAAAAAACGTCTGGACAAAGTATGAAACTGGTAGATAGAATAATTAGGATCCGCTTAATACTGATCCTGCATATTGAAAATGTCAATTGTATACGCAATGAAAGCACAACCGTTTATTTACACATTGCGCAAAAAAAAAATTATAACCGATTAAAATAGAAACGTTGCCGACTTCGTTATTGTAAGCTGATGATGTCATTTAAACTTAAATCTTTAAAGGGTAAGATATAAGTCAAATTTAAGAAAAGCATAATCTACCATACTTGTGTCTACGGTGGTGACTGTAACGGGGGACTGACAAAAATGGGTTGGAGCGGGGATGATGGTGAATTATTTTCGTCTTGCTTAATTTATCTCATTACTAAAAGTGTTGACATACAAATTACTTTTCATGCATCATTTAGATAGAAATTTAAAAGAATCGAAATTCCCTACGTTTGATGACATACATGTAGTTAATGTAAGGACAACAATTGTTTTATTAGATGCGGTTTAACATAGACTTACATTAATAATAAAAAAAAACAATATGACAAATGACCACGGATATGTTCCAATTGTCGCAAAGACTTCCCGGTCATATCCTGTATATGGAGTCAATCCCATTAGGATGTCCTACTTGATAGTGTTGCTGCTAACAAGGAAGCTACTGAACTATGGGTTACCCTTGGCTAAGTTGAAGTCAGCACTTCGAAAGTTTTACGATCGCCACCATGTCTTTGTTAACCGTTAAGGAATATCTGTGTCACAAATGACTACGGTATGTTTCACTTGTCGTAAGCACCTTCCGTTCCTTTCCTCATTCATGACTTATCACCAGGTGTTCCACTAGATTAACACGATAGTAGAGCAGGAACTGTTTACCCTTGCTTTTACAATGAAAGGGAGGTAATAGAGATTTGTTATCAAGTTTGATAGAACAACATCACATTTACCTCCAATACTTGATGTTTATAGAACAACATCACATTTACCCCCGATACTGGTTGTTTATAGAACAACATCACATTTACCCCCGATACTTGTTGTTTATAGAACAACATCACATTTACCCCCGATACTTGTTGTTTATAGAACAAGCTTGCTTGCTATAGCTTATTATACCTGTCTCATTTATAAATAAAACCAGTCGTTAATACTTCTGAAAGATTGAAGTAGCAAAATATGGAGGGGTACATTAATTGAAAATTAACTACAAATAAAAAGGCTGCACTAAAGGTACACCTTGAAGTACATGTAAATATTCAACATTAGAGCTGAAGCAATGTGTAGTGTTACATTACAATTAAAATCCATGTACAGTGATGTTCTCATACGCTATCATAGGCATGGTATTATTTTATACAACAATACCATATTAGCATGAATGACTTTTCTAAATGGATATTACACTAAAAGACGAAGTAACACCCATATACTAAATATAGCCAAGCTTGTTGATCCTTCCACTCGGACACTTTAGCCTGATGCCGAGCCAACCAGTCTTTACTCTTTTTACTTAATGCTACGTATTTATCGGAGAAAAAACAAATACACATTTATTAGTCTTTAGTTTGACCCGATCTGTGCTAAAACGCACGATATACCACACCCCAGGCAACCACGCCTAGCCATTACATAATCGTTGAGGTTCACGTGATTGGGTTGTATGCATGAAGTCTTCGAGAGAGTCAAGGTCATTACTATCATTCTTTAAATATAGAATTCCACTTTAAGCAAAAACATATAAATACAAATTACAAAATCATAAACCAATTTACTTTTTTTTGAGAATCACATGTTTAATTTCAGATGAAACAAGCTATATCTGTTAAAAAGTAAAAGTATAAAATACTGCTTTTAAAATTTTGTAAATACTATTAGTTTGAAATATTCAATAAAATTCGCATTAACTACAAAATATACAGTTAGACAGATAAAAAGCAATAATCTTGAGGAAGAAACGTATTAACCTATTTCAACGTTTTATCATTTATCCGTCGGCTTTTTTTAAACACCTATTGTTGTAAAAGAGTTTCTACTTAATACAGTTTTGACAGCATACTATGTTAACGACGGATATGAAGACAGTACAACTATTACTAAAACACTGAATTAATAGGATATGTCTATAAGGCATGTACGGCTTATCTAGAGATTTATAATACGCTTAAATTATTGTAATAGCATACAAAAGAATATATGTCCAATAAATCATTCACAGTTCAATGATTCTTGAGATATATCAAACTGATGTCTATATATATGATGCACGGGACTTGCAGTCTTCCTCAGATTTCATTGATCGTATCTTTATGTTACGTTATCAAATAATAAGTGCATTTTAGGCGAAGGGGATTCCCATTTTATTACAAGATAGACGCGGGTGTTCTAAAGTAAAGTTGCCCGTGTGAATTATTTCTATTGCACAGCAAGACCAAGAAGAATAGAACACATGTTCGAAGTGATATTTGAAAGGAAAGAATATCCGGATATACGGGAAACGATAGTAAACAATAATAGAAACATGTTTTGTATAACAAAACTAAAACAATGAAAAAAATTAAAAAAAATAACAGAATACAGACAACGGGAGCTCGGAAATAATTGTTGCGAAATATCTGTCTATGGTATCTGTTTCAGAGCATAGTACTTACGAACTATCTATGTCACAAATAACCATGGCTTTGTTCTGTTCATTAGACTCACAATATCGTCCTATCTTCGTCTTTCATGACTTATCACAATAATTTTAAGAAACGTTACACGACGGATGCCAATAACCTCTCCTCATGACACAGTTATATATATATATTATAAACTCTGCAGCATTGAGGCTGTATGTGTACTATGTAGCACTGAGGTTTTAACTGTACCTATTAAGATACTATGACATCCTTCGGTGAAACGTTGTAAAAGAGGATTTGATCCCGTAACACTTTTGTAATTTTCAATGCGCTTTATTGTGATCATCGTCCTCATTGCAGTATTAACTTGAACCACGCACCGACCTCGCTATATTATCATGTCGTACTGATTTTTTTATTAACTTACAGCAATAAATTACATCATTGTAGTGTAATAGCTGTTGTCATATTTAATGATGTTTATCATTTATACTTCATTACGTTTTTCATTACGACTGAAAAAAAAAAGATTTTTGACAAATTCTCCTCACATCCACTTTAATAATATGTTAGGCATTAAAACCAGAAATGAATATATATGTTTTATTTTGTTTTTTTCTGTTTTGTTTTGTTTTTTGTTTTGTTTTTGTTTTTGTTTTTGTTTTTTTCATTTTTTTTGTTTTGTTTTGTTTGTTTGTTTGTTTGTTTGTTTGTTTGTTTGTTTTTATTTTATTTTATTTTTTGTTTATGTAATTTTATTTGTATTTTTACCTTCATATATGATTTAGAAACAGAGATATTAAATATATAGAAAATAATTTAATAGCGAATATACAGTTGATGTAATTAATAATTCTTCGTTGAGAAGGAAGTACAGACACGTTATGATTTTGTTTCTATATAAAGATACCATTAATTAAATCATTGATGTGGACACAGCCTGTTACTGTTGTTATAGTTGATGTACTTAATATATAATAATATTGACAAGACTACAAAGCATATGTTAATGTTTCATTAATCTGACGGACTATAGAATATGTACTGTCTCTACACTGCCGGGTAACACACAACTATTGATGTCATACAAAAAGAAGTCAGACTATGGAAGATGTATTGTCTCTACACTGCCAGGTAACACACAACTATTGATGTCATACAAAAAGAAATCAGACTATAGAAGATGTATTGTCTCTACACTGCCTGGTAACACACAACTATTGATGTCATACAAAAAGAAGTTAGACTATAGAAGATGTATTGTCCCTACACTGCCGGGTAACACACAACTATTGATGTCATACAAACAATGTCATACACACAGAATCATTCGGTATTATGTAAGAAGAGTTTGAAGATTTCAAAGAGGTAATCAGAATCCGTCAACCAAAGAAGGAGATACAGCGCAATGGCCAAAATAAAAAAAAGATAAAAGGACAAACAACGATCGACAACACATACATATCAAACCAAATATCGAGTAGCATGAACCCCACTAACAACGGGGGTGAACTCAGGTGCTCTTGAAGGGTTAGCAGTTCTTGCTCCACTAGTGGCACCAGTCATGTTAATCTAGTTACAAACCCGATGATAAGTCATGATAAGCTTGTTGTATCAGTCAGTGTTATTGTGTTGGTGGTCTATCTGTTATGCGATGTGTTTGTAATGTCCATTTATATTTGACATCTTTCTGTCAGAATGTGAATGTGAATTTTGTTCTGTTAATAATAATAATTCTCAAGAATAAAGATAAAACATTAGTCCAGGCTTTTAATTACAGCTTCTGTAACACAGGCACTTGTTTCATACATATATTTGTTTACTATCTACTTCTATCCATAAAGAAAAGTCCTTATCGGTTTCGCGTCGGTTGCCTCATGAAAGGACGACGAAAACATCCATGATTACTATAATGCTCCACAGTACAGTTTATATGAAAATAATCTCCCATTGACAGTTGACACAACACAGTCACCAAGGGAAAGAAATCGGATACCGGAGTTGCAATAGTTGTTTTATCATCACCCGTTGAATATCTGACGATATTGCTAGAAGGTGGAAGGAAGTGTCCGGGTGAGATGCTTCTTATTATGTCACCATCATGGATTGTGAAGGATAAATCTCATCAAGGTGAAAGTCTTCATTCCTTGTACGTCAAGAGAGCGATTGTATTTGATCGTGGAGGATTTTCATTCATTGATGTTTTCCATGTTCCTAGAAAATGCACGTACTTTGTTAATTAGTTCACAAGAGCATGTGCCGATGGTAAGAGAGGTGATGGAGAGGAAATTTAAATAGCCCTCGATTGTCCTATGTCAAGTTCTCTTGATTTGTGCAAACGGATGGACGATAAACTTTTGACTAGAATATTCATGGCGGAAACTGGAGTGTGTTACCCAGAAACATTATGAATTACATACAAACCGCCGTACGAATATAAAATTCCAAATGACTCTCCACTACCACTTTTCAACATACTTTGCATTCTGACTCTGTTCAATAAATACCATCAGTTAAGAAAGTAAAACTCCTCAAATTATACTGTATATAACCAACAAGCTGTATAACATCAACAACAGATACCTCCCTGTGATAATAATGCCACGCTGACATACAAGCTATTTATAGCTATGTTGGTAGGTCGTCAGTAAACACTTGGTCTAAACTGATTTCACTTTTATCTTACAAGGTTAGTTATCATACACCAGTCAATATTGTAAATATGATCAGTCTGTTCAAGGTTCAAGCCAAGGTCATGTCAAAATTAAGAAGTAGTTTTGACAACTAGTATTACATATTTTCCCAAACAATACAAATGTATTCGACTTGTAATGCAATATACTATAATACTAACGTTATAACAAAGGGAAATATACAAGCAGTCAGATAAAACCGTGTCCGTAATCTTGTGGTAAAAGGTATTTGTATACATATTCGATCTGCGTCTTGTACTAACAACTACCGATTCTGCTATGTGTCGCCCCAATGCAATAAATGAGAATTTCACAAAATGTCGACCCTGGTTGACTCGGTATTTTCAACCGGTTATATGAAGAGACATGAGTACAAATGCATCGAATAAACACGTGAATATCACATTTAGTGCGCACGATCTGTTTCTGGAATAACATTCATCAGGTACGCTCAAGTCTGGAATAACATGCTCCAGGTACGCTCAAGTCTGGAATAACATTCATCAGGTACGCTCAAGATCTGGAATAACCTTCATCAGGTACGCTTAAGTCTGGAATAACATTCATCAGGTACGCTCAAGGTCTGGAATAACCTTCATCAGGTACGCTTAAGTCTGGAATAGCATTCATCAGATACGTTCAAGTCTGGAATAACTTTCATCATATACGCTCATGTCTGGAATAACCTTCATCAGGTACGATCAAGTCTGGAATAACTTTCATCAGGTACACTCAAGTCTGAAATAACTTTCATCAGGTACGCTCAAGTCTGAAATAACTTTCATCAGGTACGCTCAAGTCTGGAATAACTTTCATCAGGTACGCTCAAGTCTGGAATAACCTTCATCAGGTACAATCAAGTCTGGAATAACTTTCATCAGGTACGCTCAAGTCTGGAATAACTTTCATCAGGTACGCTCAAGTCTGAAATAACTTTCATCAGGTACGCACAAGTCTGGAATAACCTTCATCAGGTACGCTCAAGTCTGGAATAACATTCATCAAGTACGCTCAAGGTCTGGAATAACATTCATCAGGTACGCTCAAGTCTGGAATAACAGTCATCAGGTACGATCAAGGTCGACGGGTTGGGAAACCAAATAACCTTAAATGTGTTGTGAGCAAGTAAGCCAAAGGATCTAACCTTAACGGGATCGCCAAAATCGTCTAAGGTCATCTATGCTTCAGTAAGTAGAACCTTAGTTTTATTAGTAATTACATTATTTAGGAACTGTACGTATATTATATAATGTGAAGAACTAAATAAGGTCTCTATAGGCATTAAATAAAATTGGCAACACCTTTTCATTGTGAAAACATAATTCGTGAAATTCAATTGAAAAAATAGAATTTAACTCGAATACGTTAAATCAAAGTTCATTTGTTTAAGCACATTCAACATCATCTTAGCATCAATTAAATGCTAGCACTATCATTTATTCACGTTCATATAATTTATTTTTGTTAAAAAGGAGTGTAGAAATCGAAGGGAGATAATTTCCCTGGATAGTTACTTAATTCAACTCCGATTTGAGCATCTTCGATTGTTTATATACTACATATTGATAGCTACTTTATTGGTAATTAGTCTTAAAATGCCAATATATTACTTCAATAACAAGATAAAATATAAATATAATGGTATAACAAAACAAATGACAAATATATAATGGCTGACAAAAAAAATACGAATACACATAAAACTGAAGATTGAACAACAAAAATACCACTAAAAAATGCGGGTCGTGATAAACGCAAGTGCCCCGTAGGAGTCTGCAGTTTGACCTTCACTAATGCCAACTCACAGGCGTAGGAGCTGGGTGAAATTGCCCTTCCAATATGAGTTTAGGTGTGGGTAACAAGTCTATTGTTGCAATTCCAACCTTTTTTTGGCATTAAATTTAAGGAAAAACTTTTTTTTTTATTTGGAAGCAGATATTTGGTATTATAAAGCCAGTTAACTTCAATTTGTGTTTCAATTATAAATAGGCTGTACAAACAATTAAAGTGAAAATAAAATTAATATTTTTTTTCAGGAAATTCATGCCGGTTGCCATTAACAGTTTGTAAGTTCTATTCCTGCCGTGGCGAGTTGTACGCAATCAGCCTTATCTGATAAAGTGTGTCAGTGACTCGTGTCATGCTCAGTAACTCCCTTGTTGGCTTGAACCCTCTATTGACTAAGCGTGTGATATGAACCACACCCTATGGTGTGATATAACGTTGATTGTCGTTTAGTACAGCTAAAATCCTAATCATAAAATACAAGCTATAGGGAACAATACAAACAAGCATAGGTTAAATTTATGGTGTTTAACGCCCCTTTCACCAATATTTCAACTATATCGTGGTGGTGAAACATGTCCAATCTCGGAAAGACTTATAATATAAAATTATAAAGTGAGTGGGCGATTACTACTTAACGCCACATGAGTACTTTTACAGCTACAGCATGGCAAGACAAAGTTATATTTTGATGAGATGATGATGATGATGATGATGGTGACGACGAAGACGATGATGATGATGATGATGATGATGATGATGATGATGATGATGACGTTGATGTGGAGTAGATTGTGGGTTCCATGCCGGTCGGGTCAAACCAAAGACTACAAAACTGGTATGTGTTGCTTCTTGTTTACAAATGTAGGCTACACAGCATGAAAGACAAATAGCAAAAACTTATGGTTTTGGAATATGAGTAATATGCTAGAATAGATCGAAATGTCTACCAGCAAACTGTTGTTTCAATGAGCTAGCACTATGAAAATCCAATAAAGCATGTTGATATAGTACAAAGCAGATGCCATGCTCATCTCATTGAAATATAACTTGTTCTTGTCCTGTTTTAAATGAAAAAAAATCTCAATAGGCGGTAAGCAACAATCACTCACTCACTGATCATGATTTTGTTCTTTATTTTCTGAATTGATATTACCTTCCAATAAACTAAGCTTAGTATTTCTCCGTAAAAAGACCCAATGCGATTATATCATGCAGATAATCAGGGTCAAGTATGAAAACAAAAACGCATTTAATGCATCACATATTTTAGGTGTAATTATGCTATTTTATAATGCGTTGCTTAAGACGCGTTGAGTACAAAAGGATTTCCATGTCAAATGATATTCGTGGCCATTAACAGTAACACGACGAATGTCACTAGTGGTGCTGAAACTGCTTACACTTCTGGGCCACCTGAGTTCACCCCAGTATTAAGTTCTGTTAGCATTGAGCAATCTTTGGTTTTCTGTCTAGTGTTCTGGAGATAATTGTTTGTTACACTGGCATTTTTCATTTAGCCATTGTATTGTCTATCGTTCTTCAATATATCATTGCGTGTCCTTTTTAAGCGATTGCTCGGTCTTTCCTTCGATTCATGGTTCTTGTTACACCTTAGGTATCTTAAAATGTTCTTATTATAAATAATAAATAAGGGTAATAACAAAATTACCGAACACCGAGCAATCTTCTAAAGGGAAAGGTAAAACTCATAATCAGCAAACAGACAAAATCAGTCAACGACCGGAAAACTGGGAAAACCGCAATGGCCCTTACTTGGTACAGGCATTTCTAAAGAAATGGTGGATTGAATACAATTTTATGGCACCAAACCTCTCGCTTTTATTACGGTTCAAAGGTTCCAGTTGGCACTATAACAGCATGCATAACAATACTGGAACAAAATAGGTAAAATAATAGTAAGCGCAGTACTAAATTCAGTTAGGAAGGTATCTAATATATCTAGTGAACCATCTCCATCAATAACTATGAGTCCTTTGAAGTATTTTAATTACGACAGTACATGTCAAAAATATTTTTACGTCACACATTCACAAAAAATACTTTTGACATAGTAGTTTACTCCACGCTTAAACCACGTATACTAAATCCTTATCTTTTATACATTTTTCACTATATGAAAATCCATCTTTCACCATTGTATCTGCAGAGAAAAAATATATTTCGGCAAGATCTTGATATCGGAATATAAACTTTTTAAGAGATCGAATAAAGCGAATCTTTTAATAGCCCAGGTCCAGTAGCCTCTTTTTCAGATAAATATGACGTTTCAAGAAATCAGAATAATTGCTACTGGCCCTTGCATAACGAGTCAATTGTGAGATGTAAAACTGACACCATATGCAGGAGAAGCTGGTATATTGCTGCACATATTAGGAAAATTTATGATTTTAAAATTGAAGTCGTCCCGTTTATCATAAATTTTAGTACTGAGTTGACTACTGTCGTCAAATTCGAGGTATAAGTCCAAAAATGATGCGGACAAAATAATACAAAAAATTATTAGGACAACAATAGCTGACATATGATAGCATCTAGACTTGATTAAAAACAAATTAGAACAGAACGTTCTACTACCTAAATGTTTTTCAGTGCTGATATATATATATATATATATGTAAATATATATATATATATATATATATGTAAATA